>KZ143694.1:0-15585 GCA_002157085.1 Melampsora occidentalis | reverse complement strand
ACTACCTGCAACACTTCATAGCCTACTGTGAGGATGACTTTGTGTTGTTACTACTGACAGCAGAATTTGCACACAACATTCAAGATCACATATCCATTGGGGCCTTTCCTTTCAAAGCTAACTATGGTTTTAACCCAACTTTTGTCTCAATTGACCAATATATTCCGGTTGTTGAGGAGAGGCTAAGAAAGAGCTGGCAGTGGGCTTAGAATTGGCGCAGGATACAATCAAACATCAAACTGACAAGAACATACACCACACTCCAAAATGGGAGGTAGGCAATGAAGTATGGCTTCATTCAAAACTATTTCCATCACTAAATTAGATCACTGTTGGCTGGGTCCTTTCAAAATCATGAGAAGAGTTCTAATTCTACCTACAAGTTGAATCTGCCACTAACCATGAAGGGAATCCACAAAGGTTCAACATTTCAGTGCTCCAAAAGCACAACCCTGACACAATTGAACTTCCAGAAAGTATTGAGTTCTTGTCATTGGTGATGCTGATTGTAATTGCAATAAGCTGGTTCAAGCCTAAGATCCATGAAATTGCAGTTGATTTCAAGGGATCATGTGAAAGACTGAGATATTCATTTGTTCAATCTTGACTTAGCTGGGTGTAGTACTGGTATGCTCTCCAATTGAGATGGTTTTAATTCATTTTGATCAAAGTTATTGAAGATGAAGATATTGTAAATGTGAACTTTGGATGTGTGGAGTTGTATGCTTTGTTGATGGAATCTCCCTCCTAATTCAGCACCTGCAACTTCGTGCGGTGAGCTCCACTGAAAACACCATGGCACACCAAAGGCACGATTGGTAGCCTGAGCAGGCTTGGTTGGAACAAGCATAAGAACAGAATTTATTTCATGTGTGCATAGAGTGGACTGAGTGTGTGGGAGATCTTTAGGAAGTGCAAGCTAAGAGCAAAGACTGAGGCAGAGTTACCAATGGGTGGCAGAGCCGCCCAAGACCTTGTAGCTGTTAAGTATCTGAACGCCCACTCACTGGTTTCACGCTACGGATGTTGAAACAGTCGGCCAGAAGTACGCACGGGTTGAATGGGGATTCGGACCTGACTGCAGTTATGTATGTGCCAACGAAGTGAATACGGTGTTGTACCACATCATATTGACATATCATATATCTTCAATCGATCAACTTGAATTTTGACTGACTTACATCCATGTTAAGCTTCAACTTTAGGTCTCTTTCTCCTGATCCGGTCTTCCTGTTTCGTCAATCTTACCGTCTGACCAGTCGCTCTCAAGAGTTCGTGTGATATGACTTCCAACGTTGATCAGCCCAACATCCCAGCGACCTCTCAAAATCTCTCAGCGATCTCTCAGCAAGCAATCGATCCACATCTTCATCTTCACGAAACTGCTACGCCCTCTTCCGACAGTGAAACAAATCCCCCACCTCGGCCACGTACCCCGCCTCATCGACAAGTTCCGCCCAGGAAGCCTATCAAGGGAATTCTTAAGCCCCCCCGTCCTCCTCAGGCGAAATTCAACTTCAAGCGTGATATACTCAATCCTTTCAGCACTCGTCTTGGATATGCCACTGTCGAAGAAAGCCCTCTCAATTCTGTTGTCGGAACTGGTACAGGCGCTGTAGGTCAAGGGGTTCAAGCCGCTGCGGGCTGGGTTGGTAGTGCGTTCAAGCGATTAGGCGCCGTAGCAGCGGCTGAAAAAGCCAAGCTTGACGATGCTCTTCAGTCTCAAACTTTGCTCTCACAGCCTCGTCAATCATCTTCTACGAACAAGCCTTCCGACACCAATGTTCACGGTGAAAACAAGTCAATACCTCACGTCGACCCTTCTCAAGACCGCGAAAGCTCCATATCTGTGGAGTCTATTCACAACCTTCAACCTGCGATTACTTGCCTCACTCCCGCGACATTGCCTTTGGCCACCACCTCTGTTGAATCCCCCAGCGTCACCAATTCATCGCAAACGTTTGCAGTCTCTGCGGTACCTGCTAACCCGAACCCTCAAGCACTGCTGAGCGTCTCGAGTCTCAAAAAAGTTCACTTCACTATGTCAGATCTGAAAATAATCTATCCAATCAGCAACTCTCAGCCTCCTTCTTTTGACCAATTAAACAAAATCCGCATCAACGAAGCTAGGAGGCTATTGATTGCCAATCGACTCTCTCAGTCTGATCGTCACTTAGATCGGCCCATTGGTAGTCGGAGCTCACATCCTCCTTCAATTGACCCGAAAAATGGTTGGAACGCCTCTAACCTTGAGTCGCTATACGATGAGTGTTGTAGGACCAGGGAAGAAGGTTGGGGCATTGTGAAATTACGGGAGATCATCAAGCAGGCGGCACCCAGTCCGCCCAAATCTATAGATCTCACAGGCATACAATTGGCCACATGCGGCTCGGTTGAACTGTTAGGTGATTTGATCAGTGTTGACTTTGGGTTAAATTCTCTAACGCTTGAAAGCTGTGGATTGGAAGACGATACTTTGAAACCGATTTTACATGCCCTGTTGGTCAGCGGTAGCCTGCCATCGCTCAATCTTGCGAATAATAAAAAAATTAGGGCAAAGGGATGGAGGATGGTGGCGGTGTTCTTGACCAAAGTGAGTTGATGGTCAGTTCTTACAGGAGTCGAACCCTTGGATACGCCAATTGTGTCTGATGACTTTGCGAGACGTTATTTATTGCATGTGCAGGCGCGAGCATTACGTAACCTGGATCTTTCAGACAACTCTTTCGATAAACGCTCAGTGGAATATCTTTCACAAGCCCTTGCGGGCCAAATTCGTAAAGATGACTACTACACGCCTCAAATCGGCACCTCCAAACCCACAGAGGTCACTCCTACCCTCACCACACCTGATTTGACCGCCTCACCGCCAGATCATCCTCCTACACGAACAAACCCCGAGCCTGAGGACTTTACTGATCAGAACTCGTCCAATGCCGCATCCTTGATTCAAACAATCCCATCTCTGGCCGACGAGGAGTCACCTTTGTTTCGGAAAGCACCTCTGTTACGAGATGATTCACCTTCCCCTGCGTTTCAAGCACTTTCAGCGATATGTGTTGTTCCCAAAGCCAATCCCTCTAAATTGATATCACTGAGGCTCGACCGCTGCAACCTCAAGCTGCCACATTTGGATTTGTTGAGCCACAGTGTCAGACTTTCGAAACTCAAACACATATCCTTGCGGCAAAACAAAATAGGACATCTGGGAGCTGTTGCATTGGCAGTAATGATTCGAGATTGGCCTGCGCAGGCGAATAGCTCGACAGGTGGGACGCCTCTGAGTAACTCAGAAAGCATACTCGAAAGTCTTCTACGGCAGGGGACGCCTAGTACCGAACATGAAGCTGTTGCTCCGAGGCTANTAGCCACACCATTCGAGAGTTCAAATTCTGTCACCGCCAGGCAGACTAACTTGCTCGATGATCACCGTATCTCGCTTAAAACTGCGTCTCAGAAACCAGATAGCCTCTCCTCAGAGGCACTGAGTAGCCCGTCCGGGGCCATCAAGCTAGGTCCAGATCAGCCATCAAGTGGTATCAGCTCCATGATTCAGCAAGAGGTGAAAAAGGCAAACGAGCAACGCATCAAGCTAAAATCCAAGATTGACTCCCTTCCGAAGATGGGGCATTTATTAACTTTGGATGTAAAATCAAACGAGCTGAAGAGTGCAGACGTATTTTACCTTGCTCAAGTCCTGAAAAAGAATCGAACGTTGAAGGTGCTCAATCTGGCAGATAACAAGATAGATTCAATTGGCCTGGTTCACCTATCGGATGCGCTGGTGAGTGTCAATTACCATGCTTTCAACTAGTCTACTATTAAGATGAAGCGTAGAAAATATCTGGTTCATGATCCTTGATGATTTGTAGCGCTTCAATACATGTCTCGAAACCTTGGATCTGAGCAAAAATCCATGCTGCGCGGGTGGCTTAGAAGGCGTGAGTAAGCAAGAAACGTATCTTACGCGGATCAACATCTATACTGACTGTATTTACACGCTCGCTCCACGTCGCTCCGCGATTCTTCTCTTCACGTTGGCAGATGTTGGCGCTGCGCACAACTTGTACTGTCAACACCACTTTGAAGCGACTATTTTTATCTGAGACAGACTTATCTTCGGAAGGAGCCATTGCCTTGGCTGAATTTCTCCCAGAAATGCAGAGTCTCATTCATTTGGACCTGACTGAGAATCATTCAGTTAAGTCCCTTCTGTCTGACTTTGATCAAGTATGTACTAACCATTGAAAAACTCGATCAGATTGACATTGCCGGAGTAATGGCCTTGGCGGTATCAGTCAAGATGAATACCAATTTGCGGTGTTTGGACATCAACATTCCTCCAAATGATCCCGATTTCGCCCGACTGTCTCAAGAAATCTTGCAGTCTTGCGTTCGCAACACCGAATTAGCTCAGCGACAAGCTCTTGAAAGGGGTCAAATGACTACCATCTCTCAACCCATGTTGAAATCTACCGTTGTTCGAGAACTTACGACTCGTCAGCAGCATCCTTCCCCAGATTCTGCTTCCACCACAGAGACGACTGCCGTGAAGCCTGAACGCGAACAACGAAAATCCGAACCGCCGCCTTCCCTTGAGCGTATATTGATCTCGGCTGAGGCTACCTGTGCTGTTCTATCTGATCTGATCAGGGAGGATGAGAGAAGGAAATTGAACATCCAACAAGAACGTCGAGCAGCAGTAGTTGAATGCAGTGAGTTGGTTCGCGAGCTTCTTGATCAAGCTAAGGCGAGTCAACTGCAACTGCAAGAGGCTGTGAATGCGCTCAATTCAGAGGAGATGAAAGGTAAGACTTTTCCATCCCCAAGAGTCTCAGATGACTCTACTGAACTCAGATTGTGATCGCAATTGAAAGCAGACAGGGCTACCATAATCAAACTGCAACTGAGCAAGACCTTGAAATACGCTGAATCGGTTTATCAAGGCGAGCCAGCTGTACGAGCACAAGGTCACTCCTCAAGTCCAAACAAACCGCATGATGTTGTACCAACTTGTGTGACAAGTGAAATCATGACTAGCAACTTCAATTCCGCCACTGATGGTGCTTCAACATCCGAAGGCAAACCTCACGAAGTCACCATTCCCCAGGCTGGACCTTCAAGATCATCCGGCACGGGCGCTTCACACGGCTTACATTTAGATCTCAAGGGACTCTCAAGCCCACTGCCGGCTCATGAAGGCGAAGAAGATATTGATGACGATGCGGGAGATGATGATAAATCAGGTAATGACAAACAGCCCGCAGATACGGACAATACACGAGCGCCTAGATCACCGGTCGAGAGCCATAGTCGGTCATTGACATTGGAGGAAGGAGAAGTATTTCGAAAAGGCACTGTGTTGAGGACAGCTGATGCAGATGATGAAGAGACACAAGAGCTTCCTGGGGAGATCTTGAAAGAAAACGTACGTGTGACGATCCGTCTTACAAGCTTGTATGCTGACTCGGCGTTTCATTGCGATATTAGATCTTAGTAAGGGTGGTTGAAAGGAGTCCAAGGGCGATGCTTGAGTCAACCAACCCAGACTCGCCTGATATGGCCGTTGATTCACAAGAGCCTGTGGATGACCAATGCAAAGATCCGTGACCTCTACGTCATTAAATTTGAAATTCACCCTTCTATTTATGAAATCTCACCCTGTCTAACCTGAACAAGCTCCTGCTGGGTACACACGAGCTTTGTTTCTCTATCCCTATAGTATCGTTGTGATTATCTTTGTGCTCCTTCTTTGTTTGAATTTGCTTGAATTCCTTTCATATTTCATCTCATTAGGCTTCCAATACCGCTTTGAGTCATCTCTTAATATTATAACGACTTTTGCAGCTTTGTCTTAATCAGACTACGGTTGAACAATCATGTGTTTGACACCTCTTGCGGTGTATGGGTCCATGAATGGTTTCATGGATGTGTTGGATTTGAAATCACTCTGTATCCTATCTGCTAGATTGCCCTGCGTGCTAACACCTATTGACTTTGTCTATCAATTGTTGCTCTGCCATTGTCGTCGTCTAATTAGGATTTAGACTGAAGTCCATAGCCTAAACTTGATCACTAATACCTTTGTTTTGATGTGAGCCGCGTGGATCTGATGTTCAAATGCCAACTTTTGATCTCTTCATATAGCCGTGTTGTTAGACTTCACCTAATGTCTCAATCAATAGTTGCTGTTCGAGTCTATTCAACTCTTGAGCTCAGCATTTGTTTCACTTCTGTCAGAAGCAGATCATGATATACGATGCGAATTTTTCCGCCAAGTCTAGATCTATGTGCTCACTCTCAATATTCATCTCATTCAATCGCCAATACTCATCATACATCGTACCTTCTGGTCAACTGAGGTGGATTGCAAGAATAGAGTGACCCGCATTAAATTCCTCAAACATATTAGCCTTCTTCCATCAGATTTTTTCAGACAAGGGGAACAAAAGTGGGTCATAGGAAAAACCCCTGTCTCCAATCACACCACAGATCCTGACAAGTTTGGTTGTCGTTGAATGGATCACTTTTGAGCTTATCTTTGGTCGCAAATCCTCACCCCATCTCTGAGTCTTACTTTGAACGCACCAGCTTTCGAATCTATCACGGTAGGCTTTGTCTCACCAGACCAGGGTTTTCTTAAATTCAGACTGAGTCTTCACAAAGAAGAACACCGCTTGTAGGCCATCCCTAATGCCCGTCTGCCCACGGCCAAAAACTTCCTTTGATTTTTCAATCCGCTCAAATTCAATCCAAGAAAGCTGAGGTCACCCTGGCTCACCTCGTGCCTAGAGATCTAATGCCCGAATCGGGATATAGGATTAGTCCGATGTTATTTTGACTAATATTTGTTTACTGAATCTTAATTAAAGCTGATTTGAGTTAGTTACAAACTAATGGAAGATTCTCTAGAAGAAATCCTTTATCATTGGTGATTTGGTTATGCGCTTGAGATTAATTTTGTTTTGTTTCATCTCCCTTTGCAAGATTAATTAATCATACGAGGATTATAAAGAAAATTTAAATCAGCATGTAAGACTATCCTAAACCAATGCGCTTGATAAATCAGATTGTATGATGATATAAAGGATCACGAACCAAGTCAAGATGAAGTTGAATGAGATGGATGTCCATTTGTGAATGCTGTCTTCCATTCAAATCAACTTCATTATTGTGTTCTAGTTTGTATCATCATTATCCTGTCTCTTGCTGAGCTTCTCCAGATATCCATTATACTTTAGTTCCATCCTTTGGATTCAGGTAGAAAGTTCCATATATAGGATGGAACTTTACATTCAAGATTTACCACCATTCTCTAACGTTTCAGATACTAGATTAGAATTGATTGATGCTATCAGTAACGTACTTCATGGTCAATCTTTTAGGGAACTTAACGTTCAATCTCATGAACCACTTCATAATTTTGATGTGCTTGTAAGAGAAAACTTTTGTCGACCATTCCAACCCAACTCTCAACATCGTCCTTCGAGACTTAGGTCTCGGTTTTCGGCTACCATCACCTTTCCTACTACTTTACTGGCTAAACGTTTTGACGCTTACGTCTCTGTAAATCCTGTGATTATCTTTGGTACTTTTCCGATCAATTTCAAACAATCTACTCGTCAAGGTCGTGTTACAATGCCTCACCCTGATCTCGTGAGAGCCCTCAAGCAAACCCCATTCAAGGACCGTATCTCGCTCTTGACCGAACAGCTTGAACAGGAAAAACTTCTGCGTCCATTCTCAATTAGCTGTCTTGAATTCGGTCGTACCCTCAACACTGAACTTGCCCATCCGACTTTTGCTTCTGAATTCTCCCTTTTACTGGCCACTGGTGATTCTCTACTTACATTTGATACGGCCAACAATTTGCTCTGGATCCGATGGTCTCTAGTTTCTTCTGCCCGTTCCCTGGTAATCAGGATGAAGTCTGTACGGCGCATCGAAGCAGATCAATTGTCGGTGACTCTCTGGTTGGACACTCCCCCTACTTTTGAAGACATTCAGATTACTCGCCATGAGCCTCATCCATTTCATGATCAACGAGCGGAAGAAGGAGCACAGGTCGGATCAACTTCTCGCTTCTCCTCATCCATTATCACCATCTGCTGATGTCTCTAAACACCTCTGAATCAGGTCACTGAAACTCGATATCGCATTCCTTGTCCACATACAACTGAACAACACGTATTCCCTTTCGTCTCTGATCGTCTCCGGATCACTTTTGGAACATATGAAGCTTACAAAGAGTTTTGTACTCGTAAGACTACCGTTCGACTGCCAAAAATCATCCATTTCACCCGCCCCACTGTAGAACAGCAGCTCTACACGACACAAAACCTAGCCGTTCTTGAAGCCTTTCTTGTGTGCTTTACAATCCCGGTCGGCTTTCAAATCGAAGCTCTCTTATCACATGGACTCCTTGATCCCGCTCAGATTCGAAACGTCTGTGAAGCTCTCGTCGGTGTGGATCCAGATCACGCAGAGCGCGCTCTGATACACTATAATGCTGTTTTAGCTCAATTTCAAACTCAAGACTTCCAACAACCCGAAGATGAAGATGACGGCGAAAGTGTTACTCTAACTTACCTCGACCGACTGACTCGATCGCTAGAAACCACTTTGATCGACAGCCGAACTCCAGACCCTCGCCTCCTGTCTGGTGACTCGTTCCCTTGTCGTACAGTCACCATCACCCCAAGCCGATTCATACTTGAAGGCCCAGTTACTGAGCAGTCCAATAGCGTGCTCCGAATGTACCGAGACACCCACAATTTCCTCAGAATCTCCATTCGAGAGGAAAACGGTCTGACACTCCGACCCGATCGAGATGTGGACATCTTGCAGTTGCTGAGAACACGATATCTCGACTTCTGGACCAAAGGCTTAAACTTATGCGGACGGAAATTCGAATTCTTAGGCTACTCCTCCTCTGCGCTACGTGACCACCAAGCTTGGTTTGTCTGCCCATTCTATAAGGGAGACTCTCTCGTCACAGCTGCGTCAATTCGACAACGACTGGGCGATTTCAGTAAAGTGTGAGTTTACCATCCTCGAATTCTCCACTATGCCATGTATTTCACCGCTGAGATTAAAACTATAATCTTTAATATTGACAAAGGATCGACATCCCTGCACGATATATGGCTCGAGTCGCCCAAGCATTCACGTCCACTCGACAATCTCTCACTTTACTGCCTAGCCAGATCGTCAGGATTGAGGACGTCGAACGTAATGGCTCATGCTTCACAGATGGCGTGGGAACAATCTCACCTGACTTGGCGCGTCAGGTGGACGAAGTATTGTCTGCAGCACTACCATCTCGTAAGCGCCGACACCAAGCCAAGTCTAGCTGTTTCCAGATCCGGTTAGGTGGTTTCAAGGGAATGTTATCTGTCGACCCGACCCTGACACAGGCGTGTGTTTGTGTACGGCCTTCGATGGACAAGTTCGTCTCACCCGACTCACTTACCCTCGATATCGCGGGCTCGTTCACCAGGCCACTCCCGGCTTATCTAAATAGACCTATGATCAAGGTCCTGGAGGACCTGGGTATACATGAACAAGTTTTCCTTGCGCTACAACGGGAGATTGTCAGCAAGGTTGAACATTCGCGTACGAATTTGCGTCGAGCTAGTGAACTTATGGATCAACTTTCAATGGCTCGCACCAGTGGAATGCCCTCGATTTTGCGACAATTGGGAACATTGATTGGAGATGAAGGCAATTCGCGGTCTGACTTCATCGAGGAGTGCTATGACTTGATGATCATGCAATGTTTCCGGGATCTCAAGTACCGAGCAAGAATCCCCTTGGACGCCTCTTATAACCTCGTCGGTGTTGCTGATGAAGATCGAGTTCTGCCACCCAATTTTATCTATGCATGCATCCAGTACCCGGGGAAGGCGCCATTCTACTTGGAAGGCCCGATCACTATATCACGTTCGCCTTGTTTGCATCCAGGCGATGTCAGAGTCGTCACTGGAATTGGAAAATTGGATCCAGAGCGTGCTCCTCGAATGAATGCGTTGAGAAATTGTGTGGTATTCTCTGTTGCGGGTAAGTCTCTCTTCCAGTAACCTTGTTCACGCTTGTTCCCTGCTCATTCTTGCTTGCTAACAATCTTCTCAGGCATGAGATCATTACCGTCATGTCTGGGTGGAGGTGACTTGGATGGTGATCTCTACACCTTAATCACTTTGCCTGAATTGATTCCGGCTACCGGCAAACTACATCCACCGGCAAGTTATACAGCCCCTGTAATGAAGCGACTTGATCGACCATGCACGTGAGCTTTCAGAGCATTAAATGGCATACTCTGATAGCCAATTGATGTTTGACCTTTCTCTCTTGAACCAGAATCGAAGACGGCGCTGCGTTCTTTCTGGATTATATCTCGAGTGATTTAGTAGGGGTTATCGCTTCAAGACACCTTCATATTGCTGATCAAGCAGACCAAGGTACCCGCGATGATCTATGCCTTGAACTGGTCGCATTGCATTCCGACGCTGTGGATTATCCGAAGACCGGGTAAGAGCCTCCTTGGCTGCGTTTTTCAAAACTTTAAGGAACCAACGTTCCTCAACTAACATCAAAGGTGTATTCCTCATTGATACAGAGTTCCGGTCTCAATTGATCAACTGCCACGAGCTCCCAATCGAATCAAACCAGACTTTATGTGCCCCGAGCACCATGAACGTCGTGAGGGTGATGACTACTACGAGTCTCAAAAAGTCTTGGGAAAACTCTTTCGACAAATCCCGGCTGAGAAAATTGATATTTTTCACCATAACGCTCATCCTGGTGGTCCACCGGTCACAGCACCAGCCACGACAGGCCGAACAAGACGGAACAAAGGACAGCTTTTTGGAAAACTGGATCCGACCGACGTAATCTCTAAGGCTGTGAGACGAGCAATGCGGCGTACCTTGGCTCGAAATGCCGAACCCGATCCGACGCTGATGGTGCAATTTCAAGAAGTTATGAAGAGCTATGCCGAAGAGTTGATGCAAATTTGCAAATTGAACACACTATCAAGGAAGGCAGATCGACATCTGGCAGAGACAGAAGCCTTTCTCATCGTCCTGACTGATACCACAGCCGACAGACCATTGAAGAAGAACACCCTCGAACGGCTTGAGACTCAAACAGGCGCCTTGTTCGAACGAATAAGACTCGCAATCCTCGACGAAGGAGAAGGAGCACTGTATGATAGTGAGATAGTGTTGCTTGATGCTGATGAAGACGATCCGCAACGGATCGAGCGGGATCGCCAGATCAACCGCGCATATACTGCTTGGTATGTTAGCACTCAGGCACCTGCTCAAACATTTGGTGCCCATAGTTTTGGGTTTTTGGCATTGGACTTGCTATTGGCAAGATTGTGAAAGAAGTTACATGCCATGGTGATAGAAGTAGGAAGCCGCCAGTCTATCCGATCCACCCGAGATACTATTAGCTGAATAATTTCTTTCCATTGTCACAAAAAACAATTGATATCCCCCAACAATCACATGAATCATACATAACAGATTTGGCCCAACAATTCTTTTCTTTATCTTCTACCTTCTCGGAAAAATTTTCTAATCGCCTTTTATTCTTGATCTCTTTCCTCCCCGGATTTTATCACTCTTAACTCTTAGAATATACCTTGATGGAGTACTGTATCATCTGCGTAGTTTTACATCTCGTTTCGTGATTGTATCACTGATAGACTTTCTAACGCTAGGGTCCCTCTTATGCACGTGGTGAATATATGTATCTGTATGCGTACGTGTGTTGATGCACGTAGTTTGAAATGTTTTTGTGACAATGGAAGTCCTCTATCTTGTTCTTTCATGCCTCGTGGAATTGCAACTGTTCAAGGATGTTATACTTGAGTCTCCAGGAACCAATTGTAATGAGATGAAATGTGTGGCCTACTCATGATATGAGTACATATGTCTTGTTTTGTATGTAGGGAGATGAGTGTACTTTGGCTCTTGATAACTGCAATGACATGCTACGTAGACTTGAGATACCAAAAACCCAACGCCAATGCGTTGATTTGGCCACAATCCCAAAGGGAGCAATTGCTCGACTCTGAGAGCTGCTGCAGCCTGGGCAAAGTTTTCTAGGTCCTTTACATAGGCTGATTATCTAAATACTTCGGATTGACAAATCCAAGGCAAATATGCTGGCAGTGCTGAGTAGCTGTGAGGCTTTGGAATAGTTATGATTGAGGGCAGGTAGTCTGGACAAAAGGCCCTACCAATGGTATATGCCAGAAGCATATTAGGTGTTTTGGGCACCAAATTCTATGGCAAACAGCTTAAAATCACAGCAGTGAGATAGGTGTCTCAAGCCAAGTGTATATGCGCTCACATTGCCTGTATGAGGATCTGACCAGTAGTGTATGGTGATTCAGCCCCACTGGAGACTTCTTTTAGGATAAGGAAGTCAAAACAACAGGACAGTGAGAAGCATATCAGCATAGGTTCAGGTAAACTCCGATTGAGCTGCTGTATATTCTTTCTGAGAATTTGGAACCCACACTTGAGATCTGTGGAACAACTAGGTATTGAATTTGTTTTTCTAAATCTCAGTTGGTTTGACACTGGTTGATGATGAAATGCTTTGCTTGCACACATCTAAATTTCAGGACCCCAGCAAATCCCAGCAAATCCCATTGACACTAGAGAATAGGCAGGTGGGACACAAATTCCCCTCATATTCAGGGGGTACGGCTCATCAAGGTACCAGACATTCAATACCCTACATACATCACTTGTTAAAAGCATTTTAGATGGGCGTGAATGGACCATACATATACACATTGAGGCAAGGAGACCTATAAATGCTACATACAATATTTTATTTGCATGAAACTGAGGGAATGAAGATTATTTAGAGTGAACAAACAACAGCCTAAATTATGGTTACAAGTTGCTGCTTGAGAAGGAATAATGATATCTCAGTATTATTTGTGACCAAGCCAATTAACTCAATGTAGTGCAGTTTCAATGTCTTCATCTTTCATGCAGAAAGACTACAGGCAAACAAACTCAAGCAGAGACCAGTGCTCAGGAAATGCACCAAATTAGGCCAGGTACTGAGCTGATTCAAGTTGTTACTCTGCCAAGGGTGGACACTGATTAACATTGAATTTACAGCATTTTGAGACCAGCAAGTCCAAAGAGACAACAGGTTGTGAGCAGCACTGCAAGTGTTGTATTCACTGTGTAACACAAGAGGCTCTAGCTTTGCCTATGGGCAACTTTTAATTGACACAAAGTAGGAGCAACAACTTTTACTGTGATTAGGTCGGAACAGTCATGTATTTTGTCAAGATGAAAATTGAACCAGTGTCTCACTACGTTTTGGTTGTTGGCCGCCCCCGATGCTCTTGTAAAGCTTATAAAGATATTTAAATCACTGAAGCCAAGCTGGAACCTCATGTTACAAAGTATCTTGCAAAAGAAGATCATGACCCTTACATTTCTAGGCTCCATGTCTTCTACACAAAAAACAACTCAATTCAAACTATGTCAAAACTTGTTCACATTTGTTAAATATCCACAAAACTGCTCTGAAGGAAGACAAGGACAAGGACAAGGCACTCTTGTATGGTATAGATGCTGCAAGAGAGACAAAGTATTTCCATGGTCAGGATGTTTTTATGGAAGCAATGATCATAGCAAGTCCATTGATTGAAGGCCTTAAAGAATGTCTGGATGATCAGGTCAAAAAGGATGGTAAGTTATTCTCCCATTTAAAAAACCATACTTTCTAAAAATCACTCTTGGGTTGCATAATGTGGATCATCATTTCTTGGTACCCTACCATCTCCATTGGATGAAAGCCATATATCCCTTTTATCCCTTTACTTGTTCCCCTCCTTCATAATACATAGAGGACTACTACAGTCAGCTTTTGTATTGCATGAAGTTTGGCAGATAGTTTTCTATAATCTTCACAAGTCTGATGTTAGCTGCAAGACTTATTGTGGTGGCCACAAACTCCATCAAACCCTATCCATTTAGAGCCTGAGGTATCATGCACTTACACAATGCCCGGGGCCGTGGAGGGCGTCCTAGAATTTGGGGGCCCTCAAGAGTACAAAGGCAAGCCTTTGTACTTGTTGGAGCTCTTGATATCTGGGGCGCTCCCCACAGGAACTGTGTTAGAAGTTGAAACTTTATGGAGAGTTTACTGAAAAGCACAACCACCACCCAAAGATATATTCACCTATAACTTTGATCCTTCTTGGATGCCTAATCTGTTTTTTCTCCCTGTATATGCAGAACAAAATGGTCATTATTGATTTATTTCAAAGGTGGAACTTGAAGATGAAGATGAAGCTGAACAGGAAAATGTACATCAACATGAACATGAGGAAGGATTCCGTGTTTGTTGGGGTAGATTCCTGGAAGGCCAAAGAGTGGTTGAACTGGGATGTTTTCCTGGTCATATTATCCATGGCCAATGTTCATATGTAAGTTGGTTCTTATATCTAATCAAAATTCCATATAACACCATAATTTTGTGACTGACCAATTCCCCTTTCTGGGGGTTTGCATTTGATTTTCAAAATTAGCGGCTCATACAGACAAAGGTCTGCTTAGGCATCAGATGTTCAAGGTGTATAAGAATAATCACACTCCCACTTGATCATGACAATCACATTTCCTGGGGTAGTCAAAAGCTGTTATAATACTTGATGCTTTAGGTTGTTCAGCAAAAGAAATCCTAAAGTATGTTGTGATGTTTGATAATTATGTTCTTTAATGATACAATTTTGCTGTTCACATGAGCAACCTGAGGAGCTTTGTCTGATTTTTTTGTGCTTCCAAAGTCTGTTTTCAAGTTGATCTTTACTGTTTAATATTTTCTCACTCTTTATACCCTACGGTGCCTACCTGCCTCATCAATTTTTGTCACTTTTGAGCTCTTCTCTATCCAAAAAACCACAAACAAAATATTCCTTTGCTAAAACACCATCTTGGGAAATTAGATCCTTTGTTGTCTTTTTGTGTTGCCAGAGATTTGGTACACACACAGCTATGATATTTTTTGGAAGTCTCCTCCAAGATATTTCAACATCCCTTAGCTCCTTTGTCCTTACAGATAAGAGCATTTCTCTCATCTAAAAATGCCAAGGGATCTCAAGGTAGGAAACAGAAAGTTTAGATTGTGATAGGGAATGATGAGGATATTGAGGATGGTAAAAAGTCTTACTCAGATGGCCCAAATGACTCACCCAAAAACTTACATTTTGATTTGGCCAATGCGGATATACCATCCAACATTTTCACTGTGGATATGCTGCACTTTACTGCCACACGGTATGATTTTCATTTTGTACTGTTTTTAGAAGAACCTAGACAAGTCTTTATCACCCAAGGCGACAGGCGAGCACATGCTCATCGAAAAATTAAAATCATTGTTCAAAACGGAGGTTCTTGCAACCTAATTCAACAAATTCCAGTTCCTTAGATTGCCAGCCCTAGAAATCCTATCATGAAGATGTGATAATAACCGCTGCACCGCCAACAATTTAGCCTCGGGTTAAAGAATCCGAGGCATTGTCGGATGAAAATCCTCGGA
>MWRL01009830.1:0-10844 GCA_002157085.1 Melampsora occidentalis | reverse complement strand
ATAACTCAAGCGGCTCTCGAGATATCACAATTTCTTAATTTGGGGCCCAATTCGGGGCCGTACGCGACTGCGGCGTCCTAAACTCGCCAAAACGTATTAATCCCTCAAATCCTTCGAACAAAACTGTCAATTAGTTTCTGCCAAACTGTTGTTTGGCACATCTGCACGAAATCAGCCAAGTCCACGATATCACCACACACACTTGGAAGTACCACCCAATTTACCTCTTTTCGAACGTCAATCCTCACGAACTGCGAACCTTACGAACTGCAATGCTACGACGAAGCCAATCGGCAGCCAACGCCGCTGCATTAACTCAGCTTCAGCAGTCACACAGGGCTACGTCACTCACCGCTCGGCCGAAACTCAAAGCAGAATACAAAGACCCGAGTGAGATTAAACAAGGTGAAGCCGCTCACGACAAGTTTCAGTCTCAGCACGGATACGCGCCTAGGCCACAGCAGGTGGAATCTTTTGTAGATCTTCTCAATGACAAAACGACGTTTTTACTTGCGGGAACGGGTTTTGGCAAGAGTCGAGTGCCAGAGATGTTCTATCACGCTCATGACACCGAGAAATTCGCTCCAATAATCTTGAATATCAACCCGTTGGACTCACTTGGTGATGATCAGGTATGTTAGATAAATTCAGACTATCTAGAACTGTTTTTCTGTAATGCTGATTGACTTGAATTTGTGACAGGTTGCTGAGAAAGCCAAGGTGGAACTTGGTTCGGTAAATCTGACTGCGGACAACTGCACTTGGGACACATGTCAGTCAATATTACAAGGGAAATATCCTTTTGTCTACGTGGTAAGCCCTTGACCTGCTATCCTATTTGGTACCAAGGCCACCTCAGGCTGACATATAAGTGTCCTGATACGAAAATCCAGAGCCCGGAGGTAGCCCTTACTAGCAGCGTCTTTGACCGAATGTGGCAGGATCCGCGTTTTCAAGCTCGATTGGTACTTATTGTGGTAGACGAGGCCCACATGATCTATTCGTGGGGCTTGGTTGCCAGCGGGGCAGCCAAACGACTGGCCAGTCATGTACGCGTTCACGATGGAGGCGCATTTCGACCGTCTTATGGAGACCTTGCTCGCCGGTTTTTATTGTCAAGCAAGGTTCCTTTACTTTTAATGACTGCCACTTGCACACCTCAGGCAATTCAAGCCATCTTGGCGAACCTCAAACTGGACGAGCGCGATGTTCGATTTCACCGAGCTGAGCTAACACGGCCTGAAATCCGCATCATGCGTCGAAGTTTCAAGCGACCTCTGAAAGCATCTCTGCAAGGCATATTTCCTCATCACTCAATTATCCCCAACGAGAAAATCCCTCCGACACTTGTGTACTGCGGCACTCAAAATAACACTTTGGATGTATTGCAAACCCTCTGCACCTCGCGTGGGCAGCCTAACGAAGCAGCCAACGGACGCTCACAATTTGCACGACGCTACCACGCCACAACTGGCCCCAATGGGAAACTTGACGCGGTGGCAGCGTACATAGCCGGTGCGCTGGCAGTGCTATGTTGCACTCTTGCTTTGGGTTTGGGCCAAAACTGGCACCGGGTGCGTCGTGTAATCATCCTAGGGCGTCAGGACCCATGTAGCTTCATCCAAATGTCGGGCCGCTGTGGGCGCGATGGTCGTCGCGGCCTTGGTATAATCTTGGTCGAACACAACCGCACAAACGGAAAGAACGCAATCTCCGACTTTGCCACTCCAACTGTCATGACGGACGACGACCGGATGGACGCTTTTGCCATTACTCCTATCTGTCTGCGGGTCGCTTTGGCTGTAGATCTCGCGTAAGTGGGAAATAAATTGATTTTCAGATAATCAGGAGTTTTCAAGCGCGGCTGACAACTGGATAACAGCCACGGTTATATCCCTCTAGATGTAGAAGACTCACGGGTGATTGCGGAGGTGGCACGGCAGAAGAAAGAAAACATGCGCGTTTGCAATTGCTCGACTTGCGAGCCCGAGGAAGCCGAGGCGCTCTGGCTAGCTGAGGTCGCGCTGACCCAAGACAACTTTGATGATGCCCTCACTATGGGCGAAGAGGAACTGATCCAGCTTGTAGAAGACCTGCCACCGCCTCCTCCTTGCCCTCCAACAACACCTCGACCGGTAGTGTTGCGTATCTCTAAAAACGACCCTATTCTAGACGACAAGCTCTTGAAGACTCTGGTCACCCGCCTCAAAAGCTCGTTCTCAGAGTGTTTCTACAGATTATTCTCTGATGGGACCGATCTAGGGCCAGAAGACTATTTTGGTCATGATCTTGCTTGGGAAGTTGCCAAGAATATCGACCTTCTAAGAGAACCAGATGATTTAGTGGTTGTGCTCGCCAGTGAATCTGTCCCAGGACAATTCACCTCCTTGTTGGCGGCGATCCTCAGCTGGAAAGACGAATTTGACACCACGGAAGTCCTTGCGGACGCTACCGAGAGGCGTCGTCGGGCTTATCGGCCTCCAGGCCTACCCAAAACTCCACAATCCGTGGAAGGAGCTGAGTTATCCAAAGAACGAAGCGATGCGGACAAGGCAGCAATCAAGCTGGCACGCGATTTGGCCAAACTGCAAAAGGATGCCGAGCGAGAGGAACGTGCTTTAGCAAAAGCAGCAGCAGACAAGGCTCGCGAAATCGAAAAGGAGCAAAAGGCAGCCAAGCGTGAGGAACGTGCTTTAGCAAAAGCAGCAGCAGACAAGGCTCGCGAAATCGAAAAGGAGCAAAAGGCAGCCAAGCGAGAGGCACGTGTTCAGGCCAAAGCAGCAGCAGACAAGGCTCGCGAACATGAAAAAGTGCGAAAGGCCGCCGAGCGAGAGGCACGTGTTCAGGCGAAAGCAGCCGCAGACAAGGCTCGCGAAATGGAAAAAGAGCGAAAGGCAGCCGAGCGAGAGGAACGTGCTCAGGCCAAAGCAGCAGCGGATGCTCTCAAGAAGGCCAAGAAAGACACTGCCCCCATTCAACGGAAACGGCGACTACCAACGTCACAAAAACCAGAATCACCTGAGGTTCTGACAACAGCAGGTGGCAGCAAGGATACTAAGCGTGCCGCTGATGTCTCGCTTGAGGAAATCGACCGCACCAAGCGAGCAAGAGATGAGGCGCAAATAGGTAATGTAAGCCATTTGTTTTACCAACCTTACATTGTTTTCATTGTTAGCATTGATAATCTATTGTATCACTAATTTCATTTTAATTTCATGTTAATCCCTAAAACTAGTCTTTGTTCACATCGTCATTATCCCAAGACGACAACACGTTCGAAGCGCCCCAACGAAAACGGGATGCTTGACCCGCATCTTTGTCCGCCGTAATCATCTGGATCATGTTGGTCTGACCTACACGGTGACAGTTGATTACCATGGGAGGTTGTCGTGCTTCGCTCTTTTCGGCTAAATGCTCGTCAGCATATTTCAGGAAAGCAGCCATTGAAGCTTCGGTGATGGCGTTGATATTTGGCTGATAGATGACCTTGTGACCCGCCATCGCTTTCAGAAGCTGCATTAGTTTACGTAACTGCACACCATGCGGGGAAAGATTATGTCAGATTAGTTTGTTTTAGAATGAAATCAAAATGCAATACTAATTCACCAGTGGAATATTGTTTGATAACCGATATGTGAGGCGCTCAATGTCAGTTCCATGACCCTACAACGCGGAGAGGTACGTGAAAAGTGAGATTTCTTAGTTTTGACTTTGTAATATAAACAATACTCACAGTATTATTGTACAGGTGTTTGAGCCAAAAAATATGCACCTCCAAGAACTCGTCAATAGGCATCCAATGATCCTTGCGCTGATTTGAGGGGATGAGCAACGAGTGCTTGATAGCATGCGCCAGTTTCTCCGGTAAGTCTTGCTCCAAAAGCATGACAAGGCAAGGGATATGTCTGGCGTAATGAGATAGGCCTGGCAAGCCTTGGGCCATGATGGCCCATCGCTTCCACATGGTCATGAGGCGGCCAATGTCTCTCCCACGTGTGGCGTCTTGGGCCTCTACCACGGTGGCAAAGTCTCGCAACCGCAATAAAAAATTATAATGTGTATGGTCACCGCTCACTCTTGCTTCCTCGACTGCAGAATGACAGAAATACTGATTCCAAACCTTTTCTAACAGTGTGTCACAGGGTTTTTCCTTTGTCAAGTCGAGCTCCTCGTTGGATTGGATTACCTGTCTGTTCCAATGTTTCAAAGGTGAGTAACATGTACTGTGTTTTCATCGGTGCTGAAGGAAAGTACTTACTTGATAATGAACACCAGGTTCGCTTTGTGAACTTGTTGCATGGCACGCATGATATAATTGAAATCTTGGGACGCAGGAGGTTTTTTATAATCACCACCCAAAGCAAAAGAGGATCGCCATGCCCCGGTGTTATCCTTATCATCCGACTTCCCCCAATGCAAGGTCCACAAGGCTTTGGCGAAATTCCACGTTGTATGAGCACCACCAAAGACTGACAGCACCCACTCAAATCCTTCAATTGAATCGATCGGGGGGAATCGCTTTACGCGCAAGCTCTCCAGTAGCAAATTCGATCCGACGTCACCGCCAGCGACCAAAAGCCTCTCAGCGTAAGTTTTCTCATCCAGACCAATCTGGCTCTTGATTTGATCTAGCACGCGGGAAACCCCCTCTGCTGACGAGTCGGGGGCGTCCATCATTCGTAGGAAATGGATGTTTGGCTTATGCATGGCAACCAAGTCGACTGGCGGAGGTCGAGTTTTCATCAATCCTAACTTCTTTGGGTCAGGCGCACCTGTAATGCTTTTGGTGTATTCTTGGAGTGCTTTCGCCAGTTGAGCTTTAATTACCAAACGCCAATGCTGGGCCTCTGACGGGCTAGGCGCGAAAAGGGATATGTCCACACTTTTTCGATCCGCTACAGCCATCGAATCCAAGAAGGCCGCGAGGCCGACGGCCTCTTCGGTGCAATTAACCTGCATGCTTGCGCGAATTACGTTGAAGAAACCCCAGGTCCCATGGAAGAGGCGAGAGGAGGTGTCGATGCGTGTGTTATGGATTCTTAAGTGTATGTCGATGTTGTCATAGCACAATAACGGCATAATTTGATGGGGAGTCTTGAACAGCTGAACCATACGATCTTCTTGTATCTTGCGTAGGTGATCCATCGCTCGCAGGGTGCTTCCTCTTGAACATGAGATCCCCAAGGAGTTGAGCCATTCGTTTACTCGACAAGAAACTCCTCCAGCAAATGCCACGAGGCCATTGGCCATTGGGATTGCGTTGCAGCGGCGATTGCACGCGGCCGCTATCATTGAGCACACCATCATCGGAACCTATGACGTATGTTCTGAGCAAGGCAACAGACAGTTTGATACAGACAATGGACTCACCGTGGCTAACTTGTGGGCTGCATGATCTGCTGGTGTAGTTTTGACATACACTAGGTTCTCAAGAGATAACACAGTGGTCTCATTAAGAGCCCCTTCTATCTGAAGGTCTTCCGACGAGGTGGCCGTCTCGGAGGAAGATAATTCCAAATCCACGGAGTTTTCATCGTCACCGTACTTCATCGTGTCTTGGACCTTCATTGCGGCACCAATCATTCTGTGGATCAGACTGTAAAGAAATGGCATCCCCGTGCGTACTTGTTCTTCTCTATGGCGTTCGGCACTCTCGCTGAAATAGTCGGGGGTTATTTTGTTAGAACTAACATACGCTCCGGCAGGGAAATGTCCACGTGCCACTTCCTGGGCATTGACAATGCTGGATGCCTAGTCACACAAAGTCACAGAACGAGTAAGTGTCTACCTATGACTCCGAACGTACATGATACAATAACTGACCTCCTCTAACATCAATACCTCCCAATCCGCTTTCCCTTCTTCGCTGGACGATGTTAATTTTCTTAAGTTCTTGATAATCGACCGAGTACTTTTGATGCCGAGGCCGGTTTTCATTAGGCGCCTTTTCACATTGAGCGGCTCATATTGACCCGAAAAGAACGTGACCATGAATTCCTTGGGTGAGAAGTCTAGCTCTTTCATGTATTCACAAATCTTCAAAGTCTTAACAACGGTTTCAGGCATATTTGTAGGGCTAGGAATAGATGGAGGAATCGCCATGGTATAAAGAAGCCAATGTATAATGTTTTATACGAGTTATGTTGTGATGAAGTGGATGTAATAAAATAATGAAGGAGTCAATAGATGTACTTTGAGTCTACAAAAGTCTACAAAATAATTAAAGCAGTCTTTTTTGAGACGGCAGAAGAAATTTGACGTACCTAAGTCATATGAGCCCCCTGAAACTTCAAACAATATGTACCCATTGCCGTGATTCACTAGCGAATTAACCCCAGAGCCTGGTACGGATTCAGTGGTAGCCGAGCCACTTGGTGTTACACTTGTCAGATCATGAACTATCATGAAGCATCTGGTCGCTTGCCCCAAGTGCTGACCACTCACTCGGGGGAAGAGCTATTAATCGCTTTTGTTTCATGCTACGGAGACGCCGGGGAGTCTTCCGTATCTCCCCTCACCACCTCTTTGTATTTACTCCTTCTCTTCATCTCATCCACATCTTGAATCACCCTCGGATTAATCTCGATATCACTATGGATGAAACAAGAGTACAAACCGGTCAGTTCGATGACATCGACATCGATTACAACAGACTTGAAGTCGATGACATTGTCATTCCTGACAGCGAGGAGGAAGGACAGCGCCGTTGTCACCTCTTGGGAAAGCCCTCAGCATCGTCCGCTATATTCAAAGTCTGAACACAAACATGTTTGACTTTCTTTACGTCTTGCTCAACCGCCAGCATCGTGTCCTTTGGCCTCGTCAACTCACGTGGCGCGGCGATGGTTTCGACTGTGGTCAATCAGTCTTCCACCTACTCGGCAAGATCCGCGATCAAATTTATGACGCAGGCCATGAAAGAATTATCTGGCGTGACTTCATTCAGACTGAGGTAAGCATTCCTGGCTCTCTAAATGAATGCCAAAAGGCATCGCTGACTGGATTCCTTTTGGTATTGTTGGTTGCCCAGGCGGATCAGCTTGGGATCAACGTGCAATATCGGTGATTCCAAATCATCCAAGGACAAGCTCGCGTAAGCTCATATATTGCTGCAGGACTCAAAATCTATACTAATGTGCCTATCCTCACGTAGCAGGTGCAAATATAATACATCATCATTAAGACCCTTGAACTACATTTTGATCTTAACAGATCTTGGTCAGATTTTTATGTTTGTGACGCGCAGCATGTAAAATCGTTGAAGAGGCGTTCGGCCCCGTGTGCACCCCAAATGAAGAAATTGTGATATCTTGAGAGCCGCTTGAGTTATCAGACTTTTGCAAGCGCAGAAAGTTTCGCGCAAGTTTTGCGCTTTCTTTTCATAAGGAGGTTGAGGGAACTTGATTGGTGTGATCTCTCAGCAAGAGAGATCATAGATTTTGAGCAAATGCCCCGGCAGATCTCACGCCAAAATCTAGACATTAGGCGTAAGTCCCTCGCTTCAGCCTCGGGCCTTTGGCGAGGGACTTTGTTAAGTTTGACTCTTGAGCGTCTTTATCGGTACAAATCTTTGGAATAAATTCCCTATCGAACAGCCTGAGATTGCACGTGGAAAAGAATTCAGAGTCTTGGAAGAGGTCATAGTGAGAGGAAACTTAGATCCAAAGAAAGACCCCAACCGCAACCGGGACCCTAGGACATGGGTCGAACACCCTTTCCTTGAGGATCCATCTCACGCTTCGAAGTTGAAATGCATGGATATTATTGATGATGATGACGACATCAATCCTGACCTTGATTGGGAGGTTGAACCACTTTCCTTGGAATATTTTGATACTCCCACTTATGATGCATCTTTCAAAGGGAAGAAGAAGTGGTGATCAAACAATGCTCCACAGTATGTAGAACCCCACTCGTCGTATCCTCAACTCACACTACACTAGAAATCCAATTTGTTATCTTCGAATCCTTTCCTTGATGGCACATACTACATACTACTGCGATATGCTTGGTCATTTACCTATGTAAATATCTCCTTTGTCTTTTTGTTTCCCATGAGAATTTAGAAAAGTTGTAAATCATGACATATGTATATCCTGTCCTGTTACCTTACAACTGCAATCGATAAATGCCTATGACCTATTATCCAAGGATTCCTTAGATACTGTGAAGGCACAAATATCATTGACAATGAATGTCTCCACTGCAGCCAGCAGTACCAACAAAGGACACTGCTCCAGTTTGAAACGCGGCCAGGATGGCGCAGGAGTTTGCAAGCAATCTGAGGCAATGGGAGTAGTCTGGAAATGCTGTATACATCTCAGTCATTTGGTTTCTTGTGTTGGTTATATTCCAGACGACATACCTTGTTTCCCTTTCCCGGCCAGAACCAGATGGATATTGTTTGGTTGGCAGTTTGCTCGGCTGGGTTATCAACACATTTGTTGGCTTGCTCCTCGATGTTCACTTCTTGGAAGTGGTGGAAGCTGGGTCCTTGTGCGCAACCGGAATCAACATTCTACTCTGCACATTCCTAGTGACAGGAATGGCTTTGCTGGCAATGAGTGCAGGATCCACATTATCCGCGGTGGATTGGATAACTGCCTGGCAAGCTTTGTTGCTGGACTATCCATCCTTTGTTTTTTGATTGCGCTGCTTGGTGTGTGGATTGCACCCAATTGATTGATTGATCATCGCACAACACTATACAAAAATCAATTATTGATTAGTGGTTGCACTGACTTGATGAAATGGCCAATTTAATAAATGGGAAGAAAAAAACAGACTTTGGCGCATACATTATTCCTACAGCTGGCATTTTTTTGCTTGTTGTGACATTGTGGGCATTCTTTTGACGTAAGATTGGTTGATTGGTTGGATTGGTTGGGGTGAGGCATGAAGTGGGTGTTTGCTCCGTTAAAGGTTCCTGGTAGTGCCATGGGTAGTAATATGTGTTGAATGTCTATATATGGAGTTGTTTGGGAGAGGAAGGTGTTGAAGGATCTGATTTCAGATGTGAGTTTGTGGAAATAATATCTTTGATGATGTCCCTTGTCATATGGGCACTGTTTATGGGAAGATGGGGTTAGTTGTGGTTTGAGTGCGTTGCAAAACTCATAGCGCTAATGGCCTCACCCTTGCCATGATTATTTTGATAAGGCCTTGTTTCTTTTTTTATAACAAGACATTGAGTGAATTGCTTGGTGAGCACACTTGATCAAAGAGCAGGCAAGACCACTGGCTTTTTTTGGGCAAGATAGAGGGAGGGATAGCTGTGGGTTGAGCACGGTTAATGTGTAGGGTTCAGGAAAGCTGTTTTTCTTTGGCATGGCAGTAAATTGAAAAGGTAGATGGTTGATTCCTAGTATTGATAGTGGGAGGAAGAGGTCTTAGGACGTACCTCTACAAAGGCCTTCACAACATATCTAATGATTTGCCTTGAAATTGTGTTTTAAAACTTTAAATGGACTTGTAGAGTTGTGATTTCCGGGATAATCTCTGATGTGAACCAGGGGGTATGTGAGCAGTTACAATCCGGTTCCAGATGAGGTTCCAGACACATTGTTTAAATTGATTTGAAACGTTTCCAGAGCTTTTTCAGTGGGGACCAAAGCAATTTACTTTCCTGGACTTACCAAAGATGGGTTGCACAACGGAGTGCGGCCCTTGTTAATGAATGTCCCAGAGACGTGCCACGTGCTGACACGTCCCGTAGCATTCCACTCAAAAACAGCCCAGTTTTGTTTCTTATGTCAACCGTTCTTGGTCAGTTTTACTCAAGGACACAAATGTCAAAAACAGGGCTCAAACCACTTCTGAGGCACATGCATAAAAACAATGTGGCTAGCCAGGGCATGGTAATACCCATACCCAAACTGCTCCACTCCAAATAGTGGTTCTGGAGCGGTTTGTACATGGCGGAGCCTCCACTTCAAGACCAAAACGCGGAGATTTCCATAGAAGAGCAATCACCACAAAAGGGATCAAGGTTTTGGGTCTGGAATATTGCAACATAGTAAAAAATATTGCAATACAGCGCAACATATAGCACTTTTGGTTCCTCTGCTCCCAAACCTGTTAAGCCCTCTTTTCCATACATAGCTATTTGAGTGTGGAGCAACTCATAGCGGCCATTCCGCAACAAAATGAAATTGGGTCAAATTTCATGGCGTTTCGGAGCGGATCAGGGATTGGTACCACTGCGCCATTTTGAACTTGAAGTTCCTTCTGGCACAGTGCTACAGATCTTGTACATAAGAAAAATCATATGATGCAATTCTTGAAATTTGTTCATTCAAAGAGCATTGTCATTACAGACAAGAACATTACCAACTCAAGACAGGTGCTTAGTTGATCTGTGTGTTAGTTCAGTCATGATTTACTCTTTGACTCTTTGATTGGTTTGATTTATTCACTTCTTTTTTGGTTTAGAGGTAAGCTTTTCCTTCTTCCTTGTTCATGTTTACTGTCTTTCTAATCCTCATGGTGTTTTGGGGTTTTTGTTTTGTAAAAAGCTTTGGATAACCTCAACTTGCGTAAAATCTTAATGATCTACAACTTCATGCTTTGGCCAAGTTCAGCTACCATTTTGGCCATTGTTTAGGTGGCTTACAAAAGGGTTTCACTTAATTTAGATTTGATGTTGAATCAAGCTTGGAGTGAGGTTTATGATCCTCCAGATGGATTGAGGATCCAAAATGTGCTGAAGTGTTGTGTATATTATGATCCATTACATGAGTAGTTTTACATACCTTGGAAATATCAATGTTTCCAAAGAGTTGATCGAGTGTTTTTTTGGGTGGGTTTTGGTCGTAGATGAAGCTACTTTCCCTCTGCAGTGTTAT
>KZ143671.1:239-20254 GCA_002157085.1 Melampsora occidentalis | reverse complement strand
ACACGGGGTCGAAAGATGCGTGATGTAATTCAATGCGTCATAGCCAAGAGATCACCTCTGTGTCTATATGGCCATCACGCTTTTGAACGATTATAATCGATTTTTTGCAGCGCACTGTGAAGTGGCTCCCACCAGCAACACCTTATACCTTTGTTTCAATACCTGCATAGTCTTCACTTCAAATTTCGCAGCGACTGATGCAGCTGCCAACCAAAACAATCATTCTCGAGTTGGTTAAAGCTCCCAATCTGATTGGTTCGCATCCTCAAACACAACTTCGCTTCACCACCGTCTGTCATCGTGCGGCACATGAGTTCTGGCTCTCCTCGAATGGGAGAAGTCTTGGAAAGATCAATCCTGGTGTGATGCGTAGGCACCCAAGAGTCTCTATAAGTTACTTGTAGGAGAGATCTTAGTACGGCATAGGAGAAGGTATGACGGCTGTTGTCGGGGATTTCTGACCCAAAGACAATGAAAGCTCAAAAGGCCCACTCCGAGTGATAGAGGGCATGAAGTCATAGTATACGCATCGACCAGATTCATGATTGAGGTTGAAATTGAAGTATTCCGGTGGGTCGGTCCACAAACAGATGAAATCGGTCGAGAAAGAAGAGGAAGATGTTAATTAATGAAGTGAGCTTTAAGCGAGAAGTGCATAGGGTGGTAGTAGAAAAACACAAGTAAGAAAGTTTAGGCCAGAATCAATATTTAATTCCTACCCCCACCAATCATTTGAGTCTGCCCAGACGTTGTTCGGAGATGAAGATGAAGGCTTTCCTCTCCACATCAATACTTATCGCGCTTTTATTTACATGCAATAGGACAATATAGTGACTGCATTGGAAGAAAATACTGCTAACCTGCTACGGGTCGGCTGGTGTTCAAAAGAAACTCTTGGATTACCTTCCTTCATGACTTGATAGATGACGGTTGCAATTTTCTTCTGAGCTCAGGACTGGAGTGATCAACGAAGAGTGAGATTATTCGAAGACTACGTAGGTTGCCAGTTTGACCTACAGGCTTGGTACCAAGTTGGCATCGAATGCTGGTCCTGACTCATGCTATGAGTCCTTTTGCAACTTCCACTTCACTTTCGTTCAGCCACATCTTTGGACCGTTCAAATGAGCTGTCTGTTCCCATCTCGACGACCATCCGTTTTCACTCAGCACCCCTTCTCCCGGCCAACCAGTGTTTCGTTTCGGATACTTGACTTCCCATGTATATACCATTTCACCCAAATCCATTCTCTTTTCTTCTTCCTCTGAATTCTTCATCATCTTCTCCGTCTTCTTCAAACACTCGTCCCTGTCAACGACAATAGCCCTCCAAATTGTTCTTTATATATCCCTAAATATTTTCTAACCCGTTGGCCGGATATGACTTCATTATCAACTCCTCTGCTCTCTTCTCTTCAAGGCCCCAACTTGCTCTCCTTTTTCATCGTCGTTACTCCTAGTCGCTCCATAATCTCGATTCACAAACACCCACCCCACGCTGGTCAATTATATGTCAATTGTCAGTTAATTCTCATCCTATCATTATCGCTCTATTCCCGCGCATTTTCAGTCTTTGTCTGTGTATTCGACCTTGACGGCGTGCCTGAGACCCGGGTACGGTGCCGATCTCCTTGAAAGTGTTCATCTCCGCAGCCGACTCCTTCGCGCTCTCTTAATTGATCAAGCGGAATAAATGCCGGGACAAATGTGAAAGGAACCCAGGCGAACCAACACATGCTGGCTCACCATTACTCTCACACGCACACGTGCATGCCACGCACGCTTGCGCCACTCGATGTCCCTATCTTGCTTTCTCACGCTTGGCATTGAATACTTGGATCATATGGGTTTTGGTTCACTTTCGGACAGCCTTGACACTTCATACGAATCTCACTTCTTTATATCCAGACTCCAAGATGGTTTCATCTCTTCCTGTGCTTCCAGGCCTCTCATGCACAGTACGCAATGCGTGATTAGCAAATTTTTGGTTTCTCCCAAGACTGGTCAAGCATGCCAAAACATGACGCAAATGCAAAACTTTGAAAAGTCAATCGATGCTCCATATTGAGCAGTCACATCCGTCAAAAATTATCTTGAGCTGCGGATTTTCAGTGTTGTCTTGCAGTCTACAACATGAACACGGAAAATGGTTTTTTCTTCATCTGTTTTGCTGACGACGTTGCTGGGAACTGCACTCTTCATATTCTCTTGCTTGGTACTCACAAATATCTCTGAGCTCCTTGTAGCCATCAGAAGCTTCGAACGCGGATAAGGCACCCTAATTGACTTTGGGCCGACTGTAGAATCACGACTTTGCCTGTCTTTGTGCCTTCAAGGCATAAGCTCATTTACGCTATCGAGAAACACGAGCAGGGTGAGGTAGCCTGGGCTTGCTGAATAATAACCTTCATCTTCATCTTTTCTCTATATTTCTTCCATTTCTTTTCTTGGGGTGGAGCTTGTGTGCCAGGCAAATGAGCCCTCCTGTTCCGGGTCTCTGACATGATATCTGTCCAAATAGGCCTACAAGCTAACCGGTGTAACGTTGGGTGAGTGGTGTAAATCCCAAAAGTGTATCTTTTGAATCTTGATTTGCTTCATTCATCTAACTGGACCACGCTTCTCGTTTGTCCATCGGCATTGGTCCTCGCGGGTCAGGTTTGCCAGACAGAGAAAGAGACAGAGAAATATCATCTCCTGAGAACCAAGGTACAATAAGATTACCTTCGTGCTCAGACTGTAAGTAATTTGGGGCGGGTGGATGAAGTTTGATTAAGGCCTCCGATTGGACAAGAACGCAGATCGATCAGGCTTGTTTGATTGATACATAGCCGCCTCCAATCCCACTGTGAACTCATCTGATCCTGCTCTTCATCCATATCATTCATCATTTCGCTTTCTGCGCCTCCGCGTCTCTTGACCTGACCGAGTTAGGCTCCCGTGGTGAGGCAAATGTCACTTTTCCTGCGTCCTCACTTACCTTTACTCTCTCATGAAGATCATTCACCATATATCCGACTCAGAAGCCTTACTTCGTATCATGCATCAGAATTGGCAACCTCAAAATAACTGCCAGATAGTTGCTCGCGGGCCTACTTCCTCTCTTGATCTGCAAAGATTCTTCGCCTATTCATTTCATATATATCAAGCGTCATCTACGCTTTTTCTCCCAATTTACTCCTGTCTCCCCAATCAAAGAGCTGTTCCTGAAAGTGCAAGATTCGCCTTTCAGAATCGCAGGGAATATCTAGCGCTTGGAAAATACCTTGCTTGCTTTTCTTGTTTTAATCGCTGGGCTCACACTAACTGGCTGATCTTGACGCTAGAGTCGTCAAATCTCTTTTCGTCCCGCTTCCCTTGTTGGCCGATTGTTTTTGCGGCCGCGCACCGTGACCTGTGTTTCCTGACTTGATCACTTAGTTGTATATTCCATTTCCGATCTTCCTTTTTATTATCTTGTTGAATATTTTGCTCTATCAATGAAAGGCTCTCCGTTAGCATACCAAAAATGATTTATATCTGAAGCTGATCTTTGCATTCTCTGCTCATCGTTTCACACAGAATTTCTTCCTGTCTACACCTTGGCAATCTTTTCGACCCGATAAGAAAATATACCATCTGGATTAAATTTGCTTGTAAAACTCTCCGGATTTTTTGAACGTCCTGGACGTAGTAGACAAGAGGTGTAAAATGGAATTTACTGGCACCATCACCACACCTACCAGCGCGTACCCAAGTTTTCATCAATTTGATCAATCAAAGCTGTTTCATTCGGATATTCCTTCGCCGCCACCATACCCAACGCTTTTGTCCACCACCCAAGCTCAAGCTCATTGCCACACTTCGGTGCAATCACATCATTCATCGGGTTGTCTGCATTCCGATCCATCCTCACCTTCGCCTATCATCCAGCCCGCCGTCACTGGGGCTTTCCTCCACCAACATCATCAGAGTCAGCATTTGGCTGGAAATGCGTATGAGGTCAGCTCTGAAGAAGATCTTCCTCGCTGGGACACCAGCCCTCGTTCTCCTTTCTCGTCGGATTCTTCCATACACCTGCACCAACTACCCGCGTCTGCACTCTTACCTTCAGCTGTCACATCTTCTCCGGGGATCATGTCCTACGAGTACTCCTACCCTGCCTCACTTTACCACCACCCAAACCCAACCGCAGCTAGCTATAATCCACATTCCCTTCCTCCCCCAACGCCGCCGGCACCGGCTCCTCCCAACGTCCTTCCGGGTTCTTCGTCGTCTTCCAGCGTGTCGTGGGGAACCTCTCATGCTACTCACCCTTCTTCGATAGCAAGCGCACCAATCAGTCATCCTGATCCAAGAAGTAGAAGCTGGTCTCCCGACTCTTATGAGCGCGCTTCTAACATACATCACTTGGAACTCAAACGCCCGAGAACTGATCCGGACCTGTTCAACTATGCCGGTCCAGCGTTATCAACTTCTGAACCTTTTCTTCTAAGATATGAAGGTTCTTATCCTACTACATCTCTCTCAAAGCACCGCTCTCCTGGTACTTCTCGCCGGTTGGTCCAAACTCAATTTGATAGTCCTGCTCTCATCACTTCATCAAAGAAAAAAAAGCGCGAAGTTCGTGAAGCAACAGCTACTTGTGGAAGATGTGGTCGTATGATGGGGCGTCTCACTCTTCGAGGAAGTGCAGAAGAGATGGTGGTAAGCGGTGGCTACGAAATCATCCAAACATGCCGAGAGTGTCAAGGCATGGGTAGCACCGCGGTTACCGGCGGTGTGGAAAGGCAAGTGCATATTCCTTTTGGTGGCTGTACCACTTTCACTGTCCAGATTCCGACAAGCACAACGATGCGCAAGCGAAATCGACGTACCGACGACGTCACAGCACCTACAACTTGCGATTGCTGTGGTAGGCAACTGGGGGTAGGAGGTATAGTGGCCCGGAACGGACGTTCAGCTGTCCAGTTTGCAGTTGAAGTTGTCTGTGTTGGATGTGTAGAGCGCTATAGAAGATGCACGGACTGCGGTGGTGGCGGAGGCAGTCGCCTAGGGTGAGTGCATCACTGTTCTAGTTGTTCCCATTTTCTTGTTTCAATGTATGCTCATGTCTCGTGCTCTAAATTGGCAGTGTTGGCAAGTGGAGATGTAAGGAGCTGTTTTCCGACGGACGACGAACATGTGTTCTGTCGCACCAACGTCAAGGCGGAAACGGTGTAGGAGAGACACGTAACGTCGTCTGGTCAGTGGGAAAGATAGATTTAGATGAAGTCATTGAACAAGTCAAAGAGTTGGTCAAGCACTCTCTGTATGCAGCATTGGCAACTCCCGAGGTGCGTCTTCAGTGTTTCCCTCTGTCAGCGGGTGTACGGCTTACATGAACTCTTCTCTCGTTATGTAGATGCTTGAGTCAGGAGTTGCGAGGGTGACGAAATTTGATGATATCAATACCATGTGTGCGTCGTTGAACTTATATATAGATAGATGTCCACACATTGAAACAACCCAATGACCTTTTTGTCAACAGATCTCAATGGATGGAAACGAATCGAGTCCATGATGAAACAAGACGCAGAGGCGAGCGAAGGAAGAAAGAGATATGTTGGATTACGATGGTCGAAGCCACATCCTCGAAAGGGGCCCAAGAGACAGACTCTTCCGACTCCAGTGAACGAAGAATTAAAGAAACGAACCCTCATAGAGCCAGGGAAGGAGCTAACCGGATTTGTGCTAGCTGAGTATGTGCCTTTCTGTTTTATATCTGACAAAGATCAACAAAGCTTTGAGATTGACTGGGTCAATCTGATGACTCTATCCCGTAGGTGGGACATGGAGAAAGGAACAATGTTCATTGCTGTTGCTATGCCTTGGCAAAGCGGTGATGCGCTTGAGTCGACCTCTTGCTTATCACACGAAACCTTGCTCCTTGCGAGAGCCGATCGGGCGGAATTGATCCAGCGTCTCGTAGGCTCGGGCCAAATGACTCATGAAGAAGCAGTTGAACGATTGCCCCCGATAGAGCACCTGTAAATATTTCATTTTCTTGTGGCTTTGCATCTTTTGTCATCAATGAGGACCTGACTGATTTTTCGGGTTGACTTAGTTGGACAACCCTCTTCTTCGAACGTGATAGTCGCCTTATACAATTCATTGAGAAACGAAAACAATTCAAGCGCCTATCAGAATATCTAGCTACGAATCGTGATGTTCGCGTCGAAGACTTCCGCCAGTCTTTTCTCACTGAACAGGAATTGGCTACTGGAATCTGGGAGACATGGGTCAGAAGAGAACCCAGTACAAAAAAATCGTCCAAGTAATTGTCAGCGACGAAAAAAAATGTGAAGCGCTACGGTCGAAAGTACTAGAACCTGGTAGGAATTCGATCGCGCCAAGATTTTTCAAACAATTCTCCTATGTAGAGTTCTTTTTTCTGATCTGTCTCTCTTGTAAGGCCTAGTTTGTGAAACACTTTTGTTATCTTTCTTGCTCTGATCTCCCTTTCACTCTAGTGATTTGATCAACTATAATTTCATTTTTTCCCGTGTTGCACGAAGTGCAATCTTTCATTTTTCATTTTGTGTGTTCTGGTCCTATCGCAATTCTGTACTGTCTCAAATAAATCATAGTTTGAAACTTCATGGTCTGTATGTCTGTTAGTTTGGAATCTCATCTACTGAACTGAATCACGATGAAATCGTCAAAGACAACCTTTTCACACAGAGTTGAAAAATACCAGCACAGTAGTAGCATCGCATATATGGCCTGTCTCCTTGCCTCAACAGACGGGTTACTCAGGAGGCCTTTTCCTTCTTGTAGTAACTCGCTCAATAAGTCCTCCAAGAACATGATGATATGATGCACTGAGCGCTTCATTGTTTATACCCATATAATTGGATGCTTTGTTGGGCCCGAGTTGTATGATCAAGAGATCCGTTGGGGACATGAACTTATCAAAATTCCTCTTGCACAGTCGCGTGGGCGGATAGACTGATAATCTAGGACTTCGACGATTTATGGCATGTGCCAACACGTGAATCAATGTGCGACGCAACGGTCAACCATTCATTGCTGACACTACATAATAGAAACCGCCCATTGATTTGCCTCCAGTACATCACATGAAGACTACTCATTATTGTTTGCTTGTCATGTGTTCCATCAAATACTGATACTAACCCCATCATCCCAATGGCCCCTGGCAACTTGCAAGCAAATTATGCTCCAAGCTCCAATGAACTCATCAATGGCCACACTATCACAATCTTCAGATCCAAATACACACTGATCATAACATGGACTTCTCAGAGAACACAATCATTTTATGATCTGATCCATTTTGTTATCTTCTTCAACTTTAGAAAATTTGGATCCTACATCAAACCTTTCATCCAAGTTCATTCTCAACAAAAGATTCATTCTTCTCAGTTTTTTTCAAAAAAAAATATATTACTTTTTTGGTCACCCACCTTCCCTCCCTTCACACACGGGTTTTGGTTCAACATCGTATTTTTCATTATTATCATTATTATTCTTTACTCATTAGTTTGTAGTGTGCCGCCCACTAGGGTCCTTGTACGGGCTATGTCTTAGTTTCTCTTCAACTACAAACGCAATTCAGACTTAGGTTGTCCTGCGTTAAAAAAGATTCACTAACAAGATCTTAAGATAAGATTCTACATTTGCCAAACCCAATTTCCCAAACTTAACAAAGCAGGACAATTGCACTAGGTTTCCTGACACGAGTCCGGCATTGACAATCGATGTAATTTATAAAGGAGATATCAAGATGATATTCAGATGAGCGTCCAAATACAGTGACTCAGTTCTGCTGCACTTAACCACTGATGAGCCCTTGGGTTGAGCAGAAGCTTGGTTTAATGATGCAATATTCAATAGACACGCGAGAAGACGGTGATTGTCTTTCTGTGAGGATGGCAAGATTCAAGACAATTTCAAACTATACTGCTCTCTGCTCAGGTCTGTGTTTTAAAGACAATCATTGACTACCGATCACATAGACATTGATGAGCAGAATGAAGAAGTCATATTAAGGGGACAGCAGACCTTCAGATGAAAGAAAAATCGAAGTGCAACTACGTTTCAGCAATAGCTGCGATGAGTCTACAGCACCTAGGATGACTTGGAAAAATAACGCATACGCGACCAAAATTATACAATGAACCAAGATGCTCGTCGTCCATACTTCAATGCTTCAACAGCAGGTAAAGGAACTACAAACGGACAAACTGTATTGTGGTGTTCCGATTCTCCACCGGCTGTCCTTTAACGCCGCGTACCTCCTCGACCTTGAGAACCATAACCACCTTGCATGCTATCCAATTCACTCTCCAAAACCTTGATAGAGGAGTGAGCTTGTTCCAAATCCTTATTGAGCCGGTCTCTCTCGGCAATCAACTGTATTTCAACGCCATCAGAAGATAACCACACATTCATTAACAAAAAACATCGGCTGTGAGAGGATGAAGCTCTAATAATTGACGCACATGTTGCTCCCAGCTGCGGAATCGGCTTTCTTCCAACTTGACTTGCTCTGTGAAACGTTTCCTCAACGTTTCCTCTTCTTCCTTGAATTTCGGGTTATCGAGTTTCTTGACCTTAGGCTCTCCGAATTTACGGGTTTCCATTTGAACCTGTCTGTAATTCTCATAATGGATCTCTTCGGTTGTGTTGATCAAATCAAGCATGTGTGTACGGATCAATAGCGAACGTAGTTTTTTGAAGTCGCAGTGCTCCTCGTTCTCAACTACAGATTACAGGACCCCATTCCTTTAATCAGTATGAGACCATACCTCTATATTAGGCGATATCTTTGCGCACCTTCTGCTACTCCCCATAGGTACGCTCGACCCTTAACTGATCTTCCATCACCAGTAGTCACATCCTCAGTGGACCCTATAATCGAGAAGGGCATTGCAGCCTGTCCATTCAAGACGCTGGGTATGATTAAAAGGCCTTTCTTCAAATAGAGTGGCGTGGGTTAAAGCTCACCATCAGGAGTCGCGCGTGCTCCGCTGAAGCTTCGTCATCAGTCTCGATAGGCGGTTGATAACATCGGATAGACTGGTGCGCGATCACGTCCCTGATCTATGTATTTGGAATGAATCAATTCAGTCATCATTGGAAGGAGAGAGGACAATTTCGTTTGAGATTACTGACACGTTGCTTGAAGGTCAAGAGATCCTGCGGTGTCAATGTGTCGGCCTTTGCAATTACAGGTATCAAATTTACTCGCGAACCAAGACGCTTCATAGTCTCAATATCGAGAGGCTTGAGTCTATCAGTGAGTCGAAATCTCATTAGCTGTGATCTACTGAGCAATGCAAACTAGGAATAACATACGTGTGGCCAGTGGGACGAATGAAGTAAAGACAAGCGTGTACTCTGAGATCAAGTTTATCACCACGCTCAGGCTGTTGCTCTTGTCTCATGTATGATTCGTGCTGGTCATCAATAAAATCAATGATAGGAACCCAGCTCTCGCGATTATTGACGTAATCCCCAAATCCAGGTGTGTCGATCACTGTTAACTTGACTCTGAACCCCTTCTCTTCGAGTTCGGCCTTGATGATATCTGTGTTTGGGACATAGGTATCCGTGTCAAAGGCCGAGAATACGGTACCTGGAAGAAGTCTCGGAACACGCACCAATCTCAGTAGTTTTATCGAACTGTTTGGCAAACCTTCGACGATAGTCTTTGGCCATTGCCAATTCGGTTGAAAATAATGTGTTGATCAATGTTGTCTTTGGACGGAGGACATCAAATCATCAACATCAACGAGTTCTAATCCGAGTAGACAAATTGACTATTGTGATCACATACTTTTCCAAGACCAGATTCTCCTACGACCATCAAGGTAAAATGACCGCCTCGTTTGGCCACAATTTTGTGACGCTAGTTACAAAAGAGAGAATGATCAGCTACACAGAATGACAGAGTTTTGGTCAGACATGATGACGTCAGATTAACCTGGTTTGGTAAGTTGGCAATACCTATGCCTGCCATGATGTTTCGAGTGAGTGGTCTGATTTGCTATGAGATGGTTTGATTGAACTGAACTGAGATCGAGACAGAGTCAATGGGGTTCTGCCGATTGAGTAGCCTCACCTTACACTGAATAGTCACATGTACTGTCACCCGGGGAGACCGACGGGTATTTCTCACTGGGAGTGCCGCGGGCATCCGCACAGACCTTGTTGCTGCTTTCATTCGCAACACACATGTCACCAATTGGATATGATCCGTGTGTAATGCGTGTGTGATCATTGATGACAGATCTCCATCCATAATTGAGGATCTTGTTTGACGCAGAGGTGGGTTAGATTTATGACACGCGGAGGGTGACAATGGAACGGAAGGCCTGAGATCATTGAATTAGATGAATCTTTTTGCCGACGATAAATCTAGCTTGACCCTTTAGCTACAGGAGAAGTAGAAAACAAAACGGACTGATTACATCATGTTTGTTGAGTGTTCTTTAACAAGTTATGCACTACAATGGTCAAAATTAACTCTAGTCTTTTTGATATATACATACAACACCGAATTCATATATTGATAACATTTCTAATAAATTAATGCAATTGTTTAGATTGGAAGTCCACCAGTCTCTCTACAAGCAACAACTGTCCCTGCTCCGCTGTCCCTATGAGCTCGGATATCTGAAGTTCAAGTGAAAATTAGATGACTTATTCATACACTCTGAAAGAGATAAAGAGATGATAGTAGACATACCCGGCCGAGTTAGGTCACAAACAGGCAAATTAAAACTACATTGGTCGTCAAATCTCGCAGTGTCCGTGCTTTTTGAATAGCGTGAAAAGAAATCATGTTAGTCCTACTGTTATGATTAATCATCTAGAGGCATTGAGAAACATTTACGCATTCCACACGTCGAATTCAAACTTTCCGCTCTTTTTTTGGCACTCCCAAGCCGCTTGGGTGAGGTATCCTATGGAGAAATTATACTTTTGCTCAACAAGATGAGCATTGAAAATCTTTTTGACTGCTTTTTTTCCGTCGGCTTGGATGATGTTCATCATACTACGCAAATGTGACAGGAGATGCCAGTGCGGACAGCGAAGGATTCAGTAATCTGGATGGAAGATGGCTGGGTCGAGGGAGGGTTTAGTTATGCCGAAGATGAAGCAACTAACACGTTATCTGGTCCACAGAATGACAACACATCTTCCCCATCCCAGGCACCGTTGGGTCCGGAGCCAGTACAATGATCCTGAGGCAATTCCAGAAATTCAACATGTTAGAAACTGTGTGATCACCGGGCTTAATTGGTTGAATGTTTTGGCTCACGCTTCCTCGAGTGACAAAAACATGCTGAAGGATAAATGATATTGCGTAAGACGACTTAATCAAATTCCATGACTTGATCCACGCATCGAGAGATGCACGATGTAACAAAATTCACAAGGAGAACTAACCTGTTGTTCCCAGAGTGCGGCAAGAAGATGCAGCTGAACTGAGGCCTTCAACTCGGCTTGCTTATCTCCTGCTAAATTATTGATGTGTCCTATGGCTTTGGGTCCTGCTACGGAGTGATCCGTCAAGAATTTGCCGTCCTTGAGTACTCTATAGATCCCGTTTTCAGTGCTGATTCCAGCCTCTATGGTCGATTGCGAGAGATTGGCAACCGCCATCTGAGCGAGATCTTGATTTTTAGATAGCGTGTAAGAGAAATAAGTCCACTGAACAGATTTTTCATTGACCGACGAGACGGAATTGGTTTGAAGATTGTTTCATGATTATCAAAGGAAGCCCACCGTGTTAAAACTGGACGACGGTGGAGAGAGAGGAGAATTGACTGGCTANTGGGTTTACCTTGTCGTGTTGATTGACAGGATTCTTGATTAAGACATCGTCCATCATTCCAGAGATTCCGGCGAAGAGTCCAAATTCTCCTTGTAGGAATTGGTACCAATACTTTGTACAGCTGATCAGTCCTTCCGTTGGATAGATTTTGCTGACTGAGGTGAGTAAAGTAGCGAATGCTTTAATGACAGCCCAAGTATCTGGTAAGTCCGGATAAAAATCGGAGACCTGAAAAAAATGCAAGATTCACATCAGTCCCTAGTCTGTGTAGGACAACATATAGAACAGTGGCTCAATCACCATTGAAGGAGCGATGCCTGGCAGAGTCATCAAAGTCGCGAAAGATCGAACCTCTTGAGTTAACACCTCGAAACTGAATCCCAACCAGATTATCACTAACCTTGCATCATAGTCATGGCCCAGCCAATCGCTGAATATATCGCGTTCATGAAAGCGTTCCATTCCTGTGCAGCCACCAAGATGTACCATTCTTTCCCTCGCACAGGCTGACAAAGCTAATAAAAGAGGAGCAAATTTCTATGGATACCTCACATTAAGAGTTGAAATCAAAGTAGGAGGATTGCGAGACGCACCTGGTCAGCATAACAAGGTTTTTCGATGCCACAGTCAAAGTTTGTCAAGTTTACTCCATCTGCCAACTGCTTTTGAATTTGAATGGCGTCAAGGGTACACAAGCCGCACAATACCCAAGTTAGCTTTTGATTGGACGACTGATCCGCATGGAATAAGGCTTATGAAGCGACATACCGGAAGAGTCAATGTATCACCGCCAGGGTAATTAAGGAGAAATTCATTCAATCCCAACTCCGTCCATAGTCGTGGACTCAGAGGCCTGCTCATACACTCGTTCAACAATGCGGTGTCAGTCACATTCTGAGGCCGCTTGGTGATTTGAGGCCGCGTAGTGGTGCCTGTCGACAAATGAGGTTGAAGAGGTCCGAGGACGACAGTGTTTTGCGAATCGAGTTCACCCTTCTTTTCCAATGGTGGTATCGGAACCTCGGTATCGTTTTTCAAGTGTGGAAGGGCGGCCGACTCGGAGGACCGGAAGATGCTGGCCAAGAGCAAGAAAATGCACACTGGGAAGTAAATACTATATCTCAAGGTGTAAAGGCATTTGCACATGGATTGTATGAGCCGACGTCAGCTTGGAAAGCCGGGGTTTGGATGGCGCATGCAAGATCGGTAGATAGGAAATCTGTGAGATGCTGCCTGGTTAGTCGATCTGAAAGTTGACTGGGCCGAAGGGATAGGGAATGAGAAGGGAGTGGGGTGAAAAAGCGAAACTTTCACAGACGGCGAGGTTATAAGTCATTTTTTCGCGAAAGTATGAACAAAAAATTCGGGCTCATCAAAATAAGTGCGGCACCAGATTCGTTGGCAAAGAAAAGCAAAGAAAGTTGAACAGCTGGCGAAAAAAACCGAACTTAAACGAGAGATCAATGATGGATGTTTTACTGTGTCTGGAGAAAATCAGGACACGTTCCGGCACGCGCAATGATGCTGTCTGGCTATTGCTGGGCATTGTGTTCTATGAGCACCGGACACTCGTCGCACGTGGGCCAGATGTGAGGCAAAGACAACCCTCTACAGCGAACGTGCCGCTACAGGCTGGCCTGAGTGTACCAGATAGCGCGGTTAGATCCGACCATACCCGTTTCTGACATTACCAATCAAGCTGAGGGGAGCCGATCGTCATGAGTTGGTACAACGCCAGGGGTTTCGCGTAGCTGTACCGGACTGTGACGCAGGGTATCGTATACTGTCATACATAGTGTCCTCCGATTGAATCCTTGAAGTTGAGGATCGGTTTCGCAAGCATGATATGAATATTTGCATCGAACTCGGGTTATTCGCGACCCTGGTCATTCTTATGTAAAGAACAGATTTCTCCTTCAACTGGAGTGACGTCCACGGTACGGCCTGCCGCATTGAAACCCTCCGAAAGGCATCATGATTGATCACATGTAGTAGTCTGCGCTTTACTGAGTTTGAGGCGAAGTTGATCATGATACTCAACGCCGACATGCTCCTGTCAAAAAGAGATCTAGAACGAACGGCGCGAATTGTTATCAAGACCTCAAGAGGCCGAGAGGGACACGTGCTGGCCGGCCACTCCGTGCCTGGGCGAGGAACAGCTGAGGGTCAAGATCCATGTTCCCTCTGAGGGCCTTGTTGATTTGAAGTGGGTTGTCGTCCCACATCACCTGAAACCTCGCAGAGATGACCATAGGCTTTGCCCCCACATACTGAGTGAACTGTTGTTTCGAAATTTTGCTCTGGCAACGTTTGGGGGTTTCCATTGAGCCGCTTGACGTTTATTTACGTGTTCGGAGAGGCTAAGGCCAAAGAGCTGTGAAATGAACACTTAGCAGAAAGTAGAGCTTTCGTATTACCTTACTACTTCTAGCAGCGAAGCATTCCCATTGCCCACGACTTTGCATCGAGAGCCATGCGAAACTCTTTCACCGTGCAAGAGCCAAAAATATCTCACACGTAACTTATGTCGGAACATGTTCAAGGTTTGTAGAGACAGTTCTATTGCAGAAGAAACACCACCAAGCGAAAATAAAATTGTTTGTTTCCTCACTGCAATCCACATCAATAAAGTGTTTCGACCGATGTCAGAAGAGCTAGAGCTAAGAAAAGTTCAAATGTTCTGCTAACCATTTTGGACACATAGTTTGAGTTGTTTTCCAAGATAGGGTCAAACACAGGCAGGACCTGCAGAGTCAAAGTAAATTTCTTTGGTTTGATCATTGCTTCAAACATCAACTTGACAGCTTGTTTAACAAACTTTGTTATTCAGGAGACTTAAAAGCCTTTGCGGAGTGATCACAAATGTGAGGAGTGGAATGAATGATTTTCATCGCTGAAGCTACCTGAAAAAGACCATCAGATGAGTATTGATAATGAACGTGAATCATTCCTTCCTAGTTAACTTTCTGACTAGCATTTGGTTGAAGAGATGATTGCTCGATGGTGAGTGAGGCACACCACGCTTAGATCAAGAGATTACTCTTTGTTGGAGACTGCAAGATACCGAAGGCCTCAAATGAAGCCGCTGTGTAAGCATTACCCAGGTTAAGTGAAGATACTTGCAAGAAGATGCGAACCCAGCTCATGAAACAATTCATTGGATCAAAGTGGGTGAAGCGTGAGGGAAATGAATGCGACCTGAAGGCTTGGCACCGGCAGCAAGACTTCCAAAAGCCTTTTGATTCGGGTGAGGAAAACTTGAAAGAAGATGAAAATCGGGTGAGGATTTTGTAAGGTTCCTATGAAACTCATCCTAACTCATCATGATCTAGATCCTCACTAGAAGCTCAATTGTAATATTTTGTGATCACTGCAGGAATCAAACAGTTTACCCCATTTTATCACTCTTGCACGCTCCGCGTAAAGCTATCACACCTCCAAGATCACACCGATGCTTGATAGAGATACAATCACACAAATGATGTTCAAGGAAATTTCACTCTCACCCCTGGGGCCCTGATACTGGTTTTCAATCCACTTGCTAATCAGCTTTCCCTGTCAAATTATACCAAAAGTGAATGCAAAAAAACCACACTAAAGCTGGTGATCATCATGACTGACGCTGCGAGAATTGTGCGATCCTAGATTGATAGAAAGTCAATGGACCCATGCTGCAAATCTACCTTTTAAATTGAAACGCAGGTTTTATTTGATCTAGTTTGATCCTGACTTGTCAGATCCCTGATCAGGGTGTAGATAGCCACATAAATCCTAGAAAGAAATCACAACCATCTTTCAAGTCTGTAGAATGTTTGTTGTTGTGACCATTTGAGGGTTAAGGATCTTCCTGATTCAATCTCCTCCACGGCAAATCTCATTGTTATGAGCAAGACAACTCCATTGATCTGTGTAACTCATTGGTTAGGCTGCTCAACCCTCTGCAAACAAGGCATGTTTATATGTGTTTGTTTTCTGGAGCGTGGTTCATACTGGCCCTCAAGTGATAATCATGACTCGCAAAACTGTGCAAGACAAAGCGAACCGGGTTGAACCGGGCGAGGTGCGAAAGTCAATAAAGTAGGTTAAGGTCAAAGTTAACAAAGTCTGAGTTTAGAGTACAACATGTGATATTTAATTACATACAGGATGATCGGGTGAAATTGAATTTACATATCATTCGATCATAACTCAGCATTACTCCAACTCAGCACTCCACAAACTGAGATCTGTCATTGATCGTCTGCCAAGCACAACCTAAGAAAAGACGAAAGAACTCGGCCAGGAACCCTCTCCCTTTGGTCAGATATCAAGTGATTCAATCATCAAAAAATGACAAACTGGTGGCGGTCATGTTAGTTACTGATTGATTGTGTACATACTCTTTATACAATTCTCTAAATACTGACGTTAACCCTCACCCCGATCATGATGATGACGACAGCGGCGTTGCAGTGTGAATCTGGTGAGTCATCACAAGTTTTGGTTGGGTATCCTGATGACGTTAACAATTGGCTGATCGAACAAATTTACGTAACTACATTAGCTACTTCCAATCCTTCAGACTCAGAACTAGATCGATGGAAGGAAGTCTTTGAAGAATTCGCCACTACTGATGACGCAAACAACCTCAAACAATCTCGGTCCGTACTTCTGGTCACTGTCCACTACTTCTACAATCACCATACTTATATCTGGCTATCATCATCAGTTATCTCAATGAAGAGGGTTTCATCAACGCTGTGGCTCCCACGGATGACTTTCAGAAAATTCAGAAATCTCAATATGCAATCCTGTTTCGAATAGCTGACACTAATCGGACTGGAAGAGTTGAATGGGATCAATTCGTCGTTTTTCAGACTTTACTTAAGAAACCGGATGCTCAGTTCGAGTTGAGTGTTTTGCTCATTGCTTAGCAAGCTCTGAGTTTGTTATTAATAGTTTTGCATCTTACACACAGGGTGGCATTCAAGTACTTTGACCAAGATAGCAATGGTGATGTCACCTTTGACGAGTTCAAGCGTGTCTTCTCTGCCAACCTTGGTCCAGACTCACTTCCCTTTACATTCGATTCACCTTGGGTGAAGCTCTTTCTGGGTCGAAGGGAGGGTCGGCATGTACTTGGCTACAAGTCTGTTACTTCACTTGCATATTCAGAAAAATTTACCTTTGTAGCAAGCTGACACATCCACATACATTTCTCATCAACTAGTGAATTTACGCAACTTATGAAAGGCCTACAAGGCGAACGACTACGACAAGCCTTTGCATATTTCGATAAAGCTGAGACAGGTGTAAGTATCTACAAATGATTACCATAGTACATTGCACTCATCACATTTTCCCAATACATTCATTTCAACCCAATCCAGCATATCTCGCCAGATCAATTCAAGCGTATCATCTTAGAGCTTGCTCGTCACAAGCTGTCGGATGCAGTATTGGAGCGTTTACCCACGCTCTGCACACTCAGCACAGGTGGAAAGATCTCTTACTCCGAAGTTAACGCCTTCCACAATGTCAGTCATCTTTCGTGATGTACTCTATTCCTCTGAAGTATATTAACTCAAAGTTCTCCGATAGGTGATACGTGAGATGGATTCAGTTGAACGTATTCTACAAGAAGCCATATCTCAATCCAAGGATCACAAGATCAATCGTCATGATTTCCTCAACACTGCTGCTCGTCATACTCGTTACACGAATCTGACACCCATGGAGGTGGATATTGTGTTCCATTTTGCTGGTATGGGAGATCTCAATGCTCGACTCGGTCTAGCAGATTTCGGTAAACTCCTTGATCCGAAGTGGGAGCGTGCTCAGACACGAGAGGTAGTCACGGATGAGTTAGCAACTGGAAGTTTTTGGCAAAGCTTTGCCAAATCAACCTATAACTTTGGATTGGGTGGGATTGCGGGTGCATGTGGGTAGCGCTTATCTTCATGACTCGGTTATTTTTCTCAGATCACACTATCTTTAAAGCCTCATCTCAACCACCTTGGAATGTTTGGGTAACATCAACATTGTATCTCAGTAGGAGCAACGGCTGTCTATCCAATCGATCTGGTAAAGACTCGGATGCAGAATCAACGTAGTAAAGTGGTCGGTGAATTGCTCTACAAGAACAGTCTCGATTGCGTCAAGAAAGTACTCAAGAACGAGGGCTTTGCTGGCTTCTACAGAGGTTTACCACCTCAATTGATTGTCAGTCTAGTATAACTACTCTCACCTCACTCTTATACAATCATGCTAATTCTGTGTCTTGTAGGGTGTTGCACCAGAAAAAGCGATCAAGCTTACGATCAACGACTTGATCCGAGCAAATGCCAAAGATCCAGTGACAGGGCAGATCAGTCTTGGTTGGGAGCTATTTTCCGGTGGTGCCGCTGGTGGATGTCAAGTGGTCTGTTTGTTCAGTCATATCCAATATATAATTTTACTCAAATGACACAAGTACTTTTTCATAGGCTGTCACAAATCCACTGGAAATTGTCAAGATCCGTCTTCAGATGCAAGGAGAAATGGCAAGAGTTGCGGGCAATGAGCCTCGAGGTGCCATGCACATCATCCGACAACTTGGTCTTGTTGGACTCTATAAGGGCGCTGGGGCATGTCTTTGTCGAGATATCCCCTTCTCAGCGATCTACTTTACAGCTTATGCTCATTGTAAGCATATTTTCCTCTTGGCCGCTGTTCATACTCTTGGGAAGCAATTCTGACTAGGCTTTGATCCACTGGATTGTATGTAGTGAAAAAGGACACATTCTCAGAAGGCCTCAATGGGAAAACTTTGAGTTTTGGCGAGACTTTGAGTGCTGCAGCCATTGCGGTATGTTGTTTTGCATGTTATTAGGCGGGTTTCTCAAACCGATGTACTCATCCAATATCAACCTATTTGTGTTTGGACTGATATAGGGTATGCCAGCGGCTTATCTGACTACACCGGCTGATGTTGTCAAGACGAGATTACAATCAGAAGCGAGGAAAGGGGAGACAACGTACAAAGGTTTGGTCGACTGTTTCCGGACCATCTGTGAGTGATTTCTTTATTTTAATGTAATAGATAACATTGCTCAAATCATGTCTTTGTGATAGTGAAAGAAGAAGGCCCAAAAGCTTTGTTCAAAGGTGGACCGGCTAGAATTTTGCGTAGCTCTCCACAGTTTGGAGTGACATTGGTCTCTTATGAATACCTTCAAAAACTAATTCCAGTAAGTTCAGGTTTACTGAATAATCAAATTCTTGCAATCACTGAAGCTTAACTTTCTTTTTCTAGTATCCATTTGGCAAGCAGCAGGCGTCGAAGGGTGTGACGGTTGAGATTGATGAATTACCTCGCATAAGAGCAAGGAATGCTATGAAGAGTAAGTGTTTGATATTTGACAAGAATCTCATGATCTGACAGGGGTTTGAATGTTTGATTCTTTTGCTATAGTTTTGTTAGACGTACACGAAGACTTTGGCACGATTCGAAGACCTACATAAGTTTGTGGACGGGCAAACTCGTGAAACACGTCTCTCTCGTGTTTGGTCAGCTCGCTTGCGTTCCTGAACCCAAGATATATGCTCGTCTTGATGTGAGTGGTCAGGAGCAGATAAGCAGACTACACGTTCCTCCTAAACGGAGATCAGGGCTTCTAGATTTTCTTTCCCTTTCCGTCATCCTGACAAACTTCATATCATCTCATCACTTCTTCTTTACTGTTTGTTTAACAGTCTTTGGCCTGGCATTCAGTTTGTTAATCTGACATCCTTGCACGAGTCCTGCTTGGTGTCCTTATGCGTGTATCTGTTGCTAGTTTTGTTTTTTGTGCTTATAGATGATTCTATTGGATTTACTTTGATGTTTTAGAGACGAAAACTGAAATGATCCATATTGATCAAGAGAGACGAGGAGAAACCCCAAATATGTATGCTTTTGCAAATTGTAGCACTCCAACGGACATCTTGTGATGCCCTGCCTTATGCGCAGGATGTCTGGTCTTGTCTTAAACGTGGGACACGTTTCTGGTCTGAAATATAGAAGTGTTCTTTTCTAAAAGTCGAGAATAATAATGATAATTTCGATAAGAAAAAGAGAAACAATTGTAAAGTACCAACATGACATATAAATAGTAAAAGTAACAGAGAATAAGGAACAATATAAAAACAGAATAAGATCTACTATAATTGCTGATAGTCCTTTACATAATCT
>KZ143670.1:0-16192 GCA_002157085.1 Melampsora occidentalis | reverse complement strand
GGATCAACTGTGTACTGACTTTGGACGACATGAGCTTCCTTAGTGTCCGGGTCCATACGACGGTTTTGGGATGTCCATCTGCCTCCAAGAACAGTCATACTTTTGGTGATTGTCTGTATTTGTACTGTCAAGTAAGCGCCCACAGCCTGGCTGGCATAGTGGTGAGACGCACTGACTCTGGCTAGCCAACCTGTGTTCGAGCCGCTGGTAGCACCTACTTTTGACCAAACCTCGGCGTGTCCCGTATCTTTGGCGTGTCCTTGGGGGCTCATAGCTAGATGCTGGGTAACGGACACGCCCCCAGCCAAAACTCGTGTCATGTTTCCAGGTATGAGGGCTCATACCTATGATTATATATGTAGGGTTATTCCATCTTTTTTTCTTTCCCTACATCAACGGGCTAACCTTGTTCAACGGGCTAACCTCGTATTACCTCCTATCATTTCAATCCAACCCCTCACCCTAACCATCTTTTCAACAATATACCAACGGGTTATTCCATATTGTTTTCTTTCTCTACATCAACGGGCTAACCTTGTTCAACGGGCTAACCTCGTATCTTATTTCAATTTTTTCTGTACCCATGTCGCCCTTGTTTGCAACTCCCACCTCATTCTGTAATATCAACCCCTAACCCTACCCCTAACTCTATTCTAACCAATATACCAACGGGTCATTCACATATTCTTTCTTTCTATAAATCAACGGGCCGCACTTATACATGTTCTTTCATCATTCTCGATTGCTAACCTCCAAATCCCATCTCAATTTAACCTCTAACCCTAGCCCTACTCTATCCACTTTGACAACGGGCTAATAACACATCTATTTCTTCATCTATGTCCACGGGCCATCCACCTCACATCACATTTCTCTCTCATACGGCACACTCCGTCTACACCATCATTGTCAACCAATAACCATAACCCTTTCACACTACAGGCCATACACCATTTTAGTATCAACTTATCACTGTATAATATACCACAGATATTTTGTTTTTCTATGCTAACGGACTAGCATTCATACTCCTGCTACCCGCGTATGGGCTGTCTTTTTGTACCTTGATGCATTTGGTCTGGTGTCTATATCAAGTTGACATGCAACTCATCATTTTTTATTGTAACAATGTAAACGGACTTGGAACTCAAACCTGTCGTACCACGGATCAATGGGCGGCCTGATTAATTTAGATTGCATCACTTGCAACATTTCCATTTCTTGCTCAATCTATTGTGCCATGGAAACCAATTTGACTCAACTCAAACGTCGCCAAAAGCCAGCAAAATGCGACGTTTGAGATAAAACATATTATTCAATCAAACGTCGCCAAAAGATGTCAAAATGTGATGTTTGAGATGAAAAGACCACTATCAATTGTAATGGCTACAAGCTCATTTGAATTCAAACGTCGCCAGAAGCCAGCAAAATGCGACGTTTGAGATAAAACATATTATTCAACAAAACGTCGCCAAATGACGTCAAAATGCGATGTTTGAGATGAAACACACATCATGCAAGCAAACGTCGCCGAAAGATGTCAAAATGCGACGTTTGAGTTGTTATCACTTGTTTCAACTCAAACGTTGCATTTTGACATCAAAAAGCGACGTTTGACATACAATCTCAAGAGATACCTCAAGGAGTGTTCTATTAGTCTTTTGACAAATAAATCCTTGGAGATAGACCCAGCTGGTAATAATTGTTTCAGAGACAAAGCAATCAAGCAAGTATGTTTCATTTCAGAGCTTATGACATTCTTTGATAAGTGACACATAGAAAAGGAGACGTTGAAATTGAAAAAAAACATTGGAGCTGTGCAGATACTAAAGTAGGTTATGTCTGCATGACTTGTGTACGCAAAGATGGGTCACGTAGAATGATTAACAATGTCGCCATATTGGCCCATGAGCATCCGAGCCATCCATAGCTGCCAAGCCAGTCTTGAAACTCTGATGGTGTAGCTTTTGCAACCTCCACATCCCCACTGGGAAGCTCTAGTAGACCTATAATATGAGCTAAAGCTGCTTTCCGGTGATGAAAGTAGTACCAGCAATACATCTCACAGAAATTCTGCATACCACTGTCACAAGACTTGCGTTTGCCGTCAGTGGACGTATCATGAAACTTTTCGTCTCTTTCCCACTTTGTGGGTAATCCACAGAAGTGACACAAGAAGCGCGCCTTGGTTCCATGTTTTTCAAGCACATCTGACATGGCAGGTACCTTGCAATCTTTTGCCCAATGGCCTGTGTGAAAAATTATAGAGGATCAGTTGAGTACACACTATTTAGATCAGTCAAATCCTGCTCACCTTCTAGGCATCTCAAGCAGTTCTTGTCAATGTTGTTGCACCACTTGCTATGGGTTACTCGACTCCCATCCTTGGCAAAACAGTGTCCGCACAGCTTATCCAATCCTTTACGGATGTTGAGAATAGCATGTCCAATCTTCCGTACCACATCATCATTGAACTTCCTTCGTTTTACATTCAAAGTGAACATTGGCTGAACTCCAGGTAAAGGAGGATTCTCGTCCTCGGTGGCCTTTCGCTTGGCCTCTGCTTTCTCTTTATGAGAACAGTGGTTGCACTTCATAGAACATCCTACATCCGCACACGTTCTGTGTGTTCCATCAAGAAGCTCCGCAAACGTCCCAGGCACACAGAACTCTGGGTCACTCAGCTGCTCTGCAAACGTTCCTTTATCCGGTGCCCCAATCTTATACAAGTACACATTAGCACCCGCACCATCCCTTCCTGCTCTTCCTGCCTCTTGAAAACACTTATTGACCTCCTTTTCATTCTCAGGTAATCCCAGAATCATCACATTCCGCACATGCTTGTAGTTGATACCAGCCCCAAATCCACTTGTAGCAATCATCAAACACTTGGGAGTTGTCTTCCAGTATTTAACATTTTCAGCTGCCTCCTCATCACCAAGAGTTGAGTAGTAAAGGGTAATGGGTAAATCAGGATGCCGGGATTGTATGTCATTCTTGGCATCTCTACATTCTTCCATGTTCTCAATAAACAAAATATTCCGGTCTTGGTCCGCCAGATCCGATCGAGTAGCCACTCCACCCATATGCTTGATCATCACTTTCCATTCCATCACTTTCGGCATCACTGCAAATCGAAGGTCAGGCCGGCCGGTGGGTTCTCGTTTGATCTTAGCATGATGAATGTCAAACAGTTTAAAAAGGACATGCTCGTGGTTGATTTGCATAGTTGCTGTCATAAACACAAACTGGGCATTCAGCATCCGTAGTTTCGAAACGCCTGTCGCATAACACCTGTACTCTTCATCGTCTTCGTAGCAATGTGCTTCATCGATAATAACCCTATTCAACTTCACACCCGTCAACGCTTCATAACATCCTTCACTCCCTGCTGCATCTGTTGTGCAGACTAAAGCCCTTGCTGACTTGTCAATGCTCTTTGTACCCTTCGTGTACAACACATGCTTCACACCCATACGTTTCAACTCCTCCGCTGTTTCCAAAACTAGTGCTTTCAGTGGTTGAACAATGACAGTCATTCCATGCAACTCCACCAATGGTGGAAGCATATACGCCAAAGACTTTCCACCTCCAGTTCGTGCAATCACTAGCATATCGTACCGCCGGTCAAACACCATGGTTAGCCATTCCGCCTGAAATGGTCCGCGGGTTCCGTTTTGACCAGTGTATCGCATCAGTGCCTTCTCAATGAGCTCGGAGGATGGCACAGCTCTCTGAGGCACTGTGGGTGTCAACCCAGATAATGTAGGACTGTCAATCTAGACAAACAAGTCATCAGTGAAAGTCGAAATTTTAGGCACTCCTAACCACAAGCTCACCTCCCAAAAATTGTGCAGAGCAGTGCTTGCATCTTTATACTTCAGTTCAGTATTTCTGTCCGCATCGTATCCTCCAGTACCTCCATATTGAGCATTAGCTGTTCCACTATTGTGGCCTCTTTGACAATCAATAATAGCATTTTCCCCCACAGCCAATCTACCATCTTGTCCTTTGAAGTGTGCATCAACTATTGCCACTGAAACATGTCGCCAATGCTGAATACCCATCGGGGCCACTCCTCCCTCCACAAACAACCGCTTGAGAATTTTTGTAAAATTCTCAGTTTCTAAGGGTCCCTTCGAACTGACCCACAATTTGGTGCTCATCTCCATGGCTATCTTGTTTTTATTCAGAGTAGTAAGGAAGAAGCTGCAAGGCAAATTGATGTGAGTTGGATCTTCAGCACAATCCCCAGTAATAGGAACCATTTCACTCACATTGCAGTAGGTCTCAGAAAGCCTAGGAAGTAGAACCAAAGAAGACTGTGACCTTTGGGAAGAAAGGTCATTCGAGGTTTGTTCTTGCCAGAGATGGTTCTGCTCTTGTGATACCACATCAGAAACACAAACCATCCTGCCCGTAGATAGATATTTCGAGGTGCAACCCGTGTGTTGACTAGAAGTGTTGTCATCTCTTCAGTTCCTCGTAGTGGTGATCCAGACCCAATGTGATAGAGAAAGTAGAGCTTTTCTTGCAGCTTATCATACATCTCCAGCCAGTCCCACATTGCCGCCTCCTTCCAAATCGCAGGATCATGAATTGACAGCTCTTCATTCATCTTTGCCATCCAACCTTCCTTCAACAACCCATGTACATCTTCCCTCCTTGTCCACTCTTTCAATAAATGCAAACCATACTTTTTATGCTCCATATCTGAATAGCTCAAAAAGTTTTTTCCTGGCTCTTTACAGTCTGGTTCATCCTGATACAGATTTTCATCAAATGCTGGCATCTTGCAACCCTTCACCAATTCATTCATCACTTCATGTACCAGCCTTTGCTGCACGTGAATGCAGTTCCTAATACCACTAATTGTGACTTTCATCTTATCCACTATCAATGTTTCCTGCTGTTGATCCGCCCAATATGTAGTATCTGGCATGGCCTCTGAATATATCACAGTACTGGATAAGTGCATCAACTGCCTAATGTAGTTGAAAGGACCTGGTCCATTTTTTCGTAAAAATAAAAAGGTCTGAGCTGCCTTGTCCTCAATCGGGACTGTAGGGTCTGCATCCGGATCAAAAGGTGGTCGTGGTGCATCCAAGTACTGTTCCGCAAACGCTAGTCGAGTTGCATACTGCATGGCCGCAATCTGGTGAGTCATCAAGTTTGGGTTATGATAAGAGCCATCTAGCTTGACCATTGAAAGTCCCAAAAAGGACATGGGTGGAAACTGGTATTGCTTTGCCCAAGCGCCACAGTATACTTGAAAAACTGAACACAAGATACTAGAAACTAGTGGTGAGATGTGATCAATGTTGAAATGGGGAATGACATTCATATTGTTATTTGGATCCTTTGGTGGGGGTTTCATTGGAAGCACTATAGATTTAAGAGACAGAATTTGACGTTTTGTCGAGTTGTGTAGCTGGTATCCCGGGTCCAATGGAGTCTCCGCTTCCCGTACTAGAAACCACATGAAAGTAGCAATAACTCTTGCATACTTGAACAACGAGGCTGTTTCTTGAAGAGGCTCAATGCCCTTGTTGTCCGCCATATCACTAGCAAGCACACATCACATTAGTTGGTCACATGATCATCTGAATGTGAGATTATATTGACACACCTTGTCTCTGCCATGCACATTCTCTTCAGCATCTGACCAGTCTCATGCAATCTTTTCATAGCCTTGTTTATCCAGCTAGCAATGTATGGAACCATAGCTTCTACATTATCCTGACCTTCTCCTACCACCACAATCTCCTCAAATGTTTTACCTGATTCCTTCAACCCTTTAACATAAGTGTATATTCCACTACTGAATATCCAGTTTGCTACTTCCTTATCCAACTCAGTGTCTGCACCGTGGTCCAATGGTTCTGCAGCACACCTCGAAAGCTTTTCCACCAACATTTCCTTTGCATTATTCTGATCTGGTGTCGTGGATGGGGGTGTGTCGGAAGGATCGTCAGGACGGGGGTAAACTGGATTCCATATGTATGGCTGCACCGGGAACCACTTGCGCCTGTTGTGGCCATAAAGGCCCTGACATTTGTCTCGTTGGATATGATGCTGTCGATCAGCAACTTTGGATATGTCTTTCAAACAACCAGCAGGTCAGTATTTGGTTCAAAGTACCATATATGACTTGCTAACCTTTGTGTTTGTCTATAAAATGATTCATCACGCTCTTCTTAGTCTTCCATGACTTTTGACAGATTGTACAAGTGTAACCATTATACAAGAGGAGTCCCTCAATTGGCTTGCAGTATTTTCCTGCAACACGGTCAGGCGGAAAAGGACCAGGGTTGACCTGGTCTTTGTATTCATCGAGATCTTGTGCCAATTGGATTTTATTCTTCTTCAAACCTCGAGTACACCGCTTGCAATGAGCATGCAATTCTGCCCATGGTACACCAGTATTGCAAACTGAGCATATCAGTATATGACAGCGCTCATTCCACATCAAGTTATACTGTTTGAGTTGATCATTTACTGCAAGATTCATAGTCAGACGTCATTACTTGTTGAGTTGAGAGGAAACCACACCTTTAATCTCCGAGCCATGGGGTATCACTCTTGTGATGTCCGTTGGGTTGTCATTCTGGGCAGCGGATACTTGAGTGGGAGGAGTACCACCCTTGCACTTCTTTGTATGAGGAGGAAGGTATCGGGAATTTTCCACAGCAAAACCACAATGCAAGCCTGGACAGTGAAACTTGAAGTCCGCCATTCGAGGAACATGAAGGATCTCACCAAGACGTGTGGTTACCTGCACAGTCTTTTGATGAACTGTCCTGAAATGCTCATCCTTTTGAGTTTTGGAAGGAAATTGCACACCACAGTCACCGCATGTAACTGGAACTGGAGGGTGTGCCATATTGAGTTGAGCTCAAACGTCGCCGAAAGGTGGTGTGATGCGACGTTTCAGCTGTTGATTAGCAATGCATCAAGGCTGTCAGATCATGCACACATTCCAGAATCACAGTCCATTGGAAAATGCTTGTTACTACTCACTTGTCAGGTCCTGATTCTGAGTCCTAAACAATGGTGGCCTGGCAACTCCTCAATGCGTGATGTCTGAGACCAATAAGCTCTGCAGCAACACAATATTAGTTGAATCCACCTTTCCAAAACGTCGCCAAATCAGTCCTTTCGGCGACGCATGACTTGACTCACAGGTGAGTTGAATTGCGTAGCAAGTCGAGGTGAAAATCAAAGCTGACTGTTGATATTACTGTGCTACAAGGCCTTCAAGTGAGATTGTGGTCATGGCCACCAGTGAGTCAGAATGATGCACTCACTTTGCCTGCAGGATATACACTTTGTTGAAGCAAAATGGCAGGGCAGATAGAGCCTAACCCTGTGTAACACTCTTTCAATCAGTCTTCTGGAATGATTGGTAACCAACGTCGCCATATTGACTCTTTTGGCGACGTTTGACTTCACACACCTGATGGTTCCCTCTCACAGGACTGTGACAGGCTGGACAACCTTTCACACGGCTGACAGCTGATGTGATTGTTATGTGATCCTTATGTGAACTGATCCTTCTGGAGTGACTGATGCAACAAAATATCTGGTGAGGTCGTGGACTAATCAGACTACTTGGGTCACGTTGTTAATAAGGCGGTGCCAAAGCGGAAAAAGCTCTCCATGAAAGTGATGGGGGCTTGGCAAGTCATCAAACTTGTAGCAAACCTAATGGGTATAGGAACAAACTTACAGCGTGCACAGCCGCAGCAGCACGTGATGTATACAGGTCACGTGTAAAATCACGTGACCTGTATAGACACTCAAATTTACAAACCAATTGAATACTTGGCATGCTGTTGATGGTGCCGTAAGCATCATTCAAGTAGTGTGCATTCAAGTGACACCCATTGGAGTTCATGAACTGATGTAATGTTTGATGACTCACACTGGCCTCAGCTTTGAGCAGCATGTTCCCCAAGGCAGCATTAGCCATACAATCAAATGTGTGAGCATGCAACATATCAGATGTCAGTATACTGGAAGCCTTGCCTCCACCATGTGCAAGATGTGTGTATTTACTAAGCTGTCATCCCTTGATAGAAGACATTTTCCAAACGTCGCCAATAATTCACACTTGGCGACGTTTAGAATGCTCACCGGAATACATGACACTATCACACTTGGTTTATCATATGTAGTTCAACCTTTACTATCTGTGTGTGTATTTACAATGCTGTAGACATATACCAAACGTCGCCAGTAATTCACACTTGGCGACGTTTGGAATGCTTACCAGAATACAAGTCACTGTCTCACTTAGTTTATCAGATGAAGTTCATCCTTCTCTATCTGTGTGTGTATTTACAAAGCTGTACACATATACCAAACGTCGCCATTCATCCACACTTGGCGACGTTTGGAATGCTCACCACAATACATGACACTATCTCACTTTGTTTAGTAGATGTAGTTCTACCTTTACTATTGGTACCAAACGTCGCACAAGATACTTTTTCGGCGACGTTTGAATCACACACTTAGTGAATACATGTTGTGAATGGTTTCAAAATTATGCAACTTCATATCTCAAATGTCGCCAATAACAAGCAATTGGCGACGTTGGTCTCAATCAGGTTGATCAAGTGCAATTGTACCCATTCACCATAATGATTCATTTCGAGTCATCCAGCACAAAGGACTGTAAGCAAAAGTGACACAAGCTAAACAAAACTGATACTGACTAACATTCATAACAAGAGCAGCACACAACAAAAAGAAATACTTCAAACAGGATACAAGATGATCTAGGGAATACTTGTAGTACTGAAATATCAAAATATCTATGATGATGTACTTGGTCCTTGAGTTGGTCCAGCGGTACTGGGTCCTTGAGTGGCCAGTTGACTACTTCGAGTTACCTCTTGACCCAACTCACTTGTACCATTCACTAACTTGACCCTCTTGCCCTTGGCACTGGTTACACCTGAAATAGTGCGCTTACGCACACTATTGGCCTTGGCTTTCAAATCGTCCTTGTGGCGCTTCGAAGTTGCATTGTCCTGTTTCTTGAATTGGCCATTAGAATCCTTTTCAGGATGCAAACCAACTCCACGATTCTTGACAGGATGTCGAGTACCTTCAGCTGGTCCAAAAAGAGATCGAAATTGAAAAGATGAAGGCTTGATGTACTCATCGTCATTGTTATCGACTTTTGGCGCTGGAACCACATGTCCTTGTAATCCTCGAGTTAAACCAGGGAACGCTAATTCGGTCTCAATATCCATGGCCAACAGGTGTGCTATCACTGAAGTTTCGAGTCGAGTATTGAACTTGGCCGTCATAGCTTCCCAGTCTATGTCCGAAACAAACAAACCTTCATCATCAATGAATTCTTCTAGAATCTTGAACACATGATCATCCATCCGGTTCCAAGCTCTACTACCAAATCCAAAGGCACAAGCATCTTGTTTTTCACGCCTTCGAGTTACCAGCATGTGAGTAAGATTGATAAGTAAAGATGCCTCCATCAACTCCTGCTCCTTATAATTCTGCCATACATTAAAAAGACCCGCAGTTCCGAAAGACAAGAAAACAGCCAAGCTTTGAAGCGCCTCTCGACGAAAGTCACTAACAGCCTTCCTAGTAGCATCATCAGTCACCTTGACCTCAGCTGCTGGTCCTCCTTGAGTCCCTTTAACCGCCTTAGGAGCTTCGCTTGCTTTGATTCTCTTAGCTGTCTTGTGAAGGTTTTGTCGCACTGCCTGATTTATACAACTTCCAGCTTTCAATTTCTCCTTCATATCAGCTAGGTCTTCTCTATCCAATTCCTTCTCAGCTCTTTTGACTTTAAAAATGTATTGCTCGTTCTCATAAATCATGATAGCACCCATGATGACTAGGAAAATCTTGCGCTGGAGCCAGCTCAGGTTGTGAAAGATGTTACGTGATTTTTGATTATTCTTTCCTTGATCTTCAGCTTTTCCTTTAACTAGAATTTGCTGATAAAGCCAAAACATACTCTTAGACATTTCTACAAAGTCGGGTATAACTCCATCTTCTCCTTCAGTTTGAATTTCAATATCTCCATGACTTGTTTTCATTGATACCTCCTTCAAGCTCTCCTCTAGACACAGGAGAAGGCCACTAATTCCAGATTCAAACTGTCGGATTAATTCAGGTTCGTCAGTCCAAGTAGCACTGTTGTCAACTCGAGAGCACATCCCATGCAAGGCTTTGAGTATTGCGTTTCGTGGCTTCCAGGGGTAGGCAGTAGCGTTTTCGACTTGTCGCCAGTCAACAGAGTCCTCAGTATAATAAGGATCATCAGCTGAAAGCTGAAGAAGCCGGGGTGCTACAGAATTATAACACACTGTTAGTTCTGAGTCAAATTGTATCAAGCATTGATCACTAACCAGTTTTCAAGTAACCTTTCATTTTATCACTATCAGTCATTGATTTCAACATTACTACCACTTTCCTCAACGCCTCAGGACTTGCTTTATCTTCTTCAGTCGTATCATCATACTCCCAACTGTAGATAATGTTTCGTAAAGGGTAACTGAGTGCTGGTCCCCATTTAAACTGTGCCGATGGAATCCGCTGCTCGAACTCAGCAATGATCTGACTTTCCTTTGCTGTGGGATTCTTGATAACCTCTGCAAGGCAAGAGTGAAACACAAAAAGACGGTGGTCAGCTTGCATCCTAATGGTTTGGTCAAGTTTATAAAAGGAATTGAAGCAAATAAGGAAATGAAACGTCGCCATTAATGTGTTTATTGCGACGTTTGAAGATGCAACAGCTTGAAGGAATCAAAATGATTAAAACGTCGCCGCAAGTTGATTCAATGCGACGTTTGATATACAAGTAAATCTTTTACACCTATTGGATTGAATTCAAGCAGAGAAGGACTCCAAACGTCGCCACAAGAAGGTATAAAGCGACGTTTGATCAAGATGAATAAATTGAACCAAAGGAAAATGAAACGTCGCCGAATTGATGTTTTTGGCGACGTTTGAACAGAAGGCAAGGCTGGTGATATACAATGAAGAGCAAAAACGTCGCCGCAGACATGTTTGCGGCGGCGTTTGTGTCTTCACATTGCATCATTCAACTATTGAGAAGGTTATGAAACTGTGAAAGATTTTATAACATACTTACTTGACAGATCAATCTTAGCTTTATGGAAGAAGCTATCCTTTTCTACTTTCATCTGCTTCCGAGTTTTAGTCACGTCTGCCTTCTTTCCTTTACTTTTCTTCTCCTTGACAGCATTCTCGATAAGGACAACCTCCTTCGGGGGTGCCTTGCCAGATGGAGGTGGTGGGGGCTGTCCTTCATTTGTCGCAGTTTTCGTGGCTTGCTNGCTCCGTCGCATCATTCATGTCTTCTTCCTCGACCAACTCAGTACTCTTGAAAACTGACTTTCGACCTTTGCTCTTGGCCTTTGAGCGGGGTGGGGCTTGTACATTTGTTCCTGTATTGGAATCTTTTGTGTCACTTACTATGTAAACGTACTTTGAAATTTGATTCATTGAAAACACTTACTTTCGACCGTGTTGACTGTGGTATTCTTGTGTTCCACATCCTTCAAGCTGTCCGCAGCCGTGTCCACTGCTATATGTATATATAGCAAGCTGTCAGTCTCTGCATGATCAATCATCCATAAAGATCAAACACACCCTTTTCGAGTCCAGCATCAACACCGTCATTTGCTTGATTCTCATAAGAACCATCCCCTGTTCAAACAAATGGTTAGCTCAGGGAATATCAAACACTTCATGGAACATGAAACTCACGTTGAGCTTGATCATCAGCGGTGGCTTTCACTTCCTCATCATTCTCCACCTGGACTTCTCGAACACGAATTCGAAGAGGCATCAAGTTTTCCTCCAAGATGGTAACCAATGGATGGTTTTCCTGGATTGATTGATTCAAAATCTTTTCCTTTGCCCTAAGAGATCGTCTCATGATGTTCAATGTCTTCCTCATCAGCTTTAGCTCAGAAGCTATGGCTGTCTCCTTGGTTCCATCGAGAATCATTTGCATGTTCTCCCTAGTCGCGAGATAGAAGCGCTTGGCTGTGGTAGCAAGTGTAATGTCAGTCAGTATACCTTCATCATGAAAAAGTAAATGATTTGAAACTTACCAATTTCAAATTGAGCCTTGGCAACTCGAACTTTGACTGACACTCCAGGTTTTTCCTCCTTCTGATATAAGAATTATACTAAGCTGACAAGAATTGGGATTGCTGATTTTGTGGAAAGAATACACACCTCATCTTCATCTTCCATGTCATCATCGTCATCATCTTCAGACTCCGCCTGCTTTAAGCTCATTTAGGTCAATCCTTTTATACATGTGTGGATAACTTGACAAGAAACTGACCTCTGGCTCCGAGTCCCAATCAAGTTCCGCAAAAGACTCTTCCTCTTTCTCAGATTCCTGCAAATCATGTTGAAATCAGCTAATCATGTCTTTAAACACCCCTTCAAACCACAACCACTCACCTTGGAGGGCTCTCCATCTGAGCTCCAATCGTTTCCAGCGGACCCTGCTTCGGAGTTTGGTAAGTCGTCTCCATCAATGTCCTGCTTCAGCAGACTGACGTTAGTAATCAATTCAAGAAGAGTAATGTGATTTAATGCAAATCTTACATTTTCTATTGCTGTCTCATCTCCAGGCCCAATGCCTAAGGTTTTATCATTGGGAGGGATAATCTACAAATGAGACAGTTGTCAATACATGCAAGTTCAAACTGCAATACATAGTGGAATGATCACTGACCTTTGCTTGATCTTTGGGTCCAACGCCACTCTTGCCAGGTGCAACAGACTTGTACACCGCCGCATCATCCGCACCAAGGTCACTCTACAAGGTAAGCCAAATCAGTTTCATGTATTGAGCATTGATCATCAGATACTTGTACTAACCACTGCATTTTGAGATCTTCGACCAGAGGCAGCAGCCTTCTCAACAGGTTCATCTGGTTTAGACTTGGTAGGTGCGCCACCTGGTGAGGCTACCGTCTGAGATCCAGGTGGTGTTGCCATTCGACTAGGAGAGCGGGTGGGGATCCTGGGAGTCAGAAGGTCATCTCGAGGGCTGTGTCTGGTCTGAGAAAGAGTCACAAATGTCAGTAACCCAGCGGATTGTCTAATGAAACACTATGACGCTGAGGAAGTGGGTGTAAAGAATGGTAATCCAGAAACGTCGCCATGACGTCACTTAGTGCGACGTTTGATATCTAAGTGATTAGTCATGAGCTGGTGATGGTATAAGATGATGTATCAGTGATATGTTTGATGATTGCTGGTTCATTTGAAGTTCATTGACTTGAAGACGATATGATGAATGATTTGATTATGGTGTGATGAATGATATGATGATGATGTGTAAGTTAACCAGCAGTTTATGATACGATAGTTGTGAGATCTTGTTGTTTGCTTCATTATCATTGTCTGTGGTTGCCAGCTGATTGAAAGGTCGCCGATTGAAGTGATACGGCGACGTTTGGTGACTAATGGATGGTATGAGTGATTGCAAGGTTTGTTGTTAATATACTTCCGATTGATGATCTGAGCGTGTTGATTACTTACTGCTGAAGGAATCATCCTCTTGATTCAACAAAAGGTCGCCGATTTGGCTTTGATGGCGACGTTTGGTTAAGTGAATCTGGTATGGCAGTGTGTATTGAATGGAAAGGTCGCCACATCAGCTTTTCTTGCGACGTTTGATATATTCAATGAAGTAAGTGATTGCTTACTTATTGATCTTCTTATGGTGAGTGATTAGATGATGAGTCCTTGTTTGGTGGCTGAGGAATAGTATGATGGATTAAAATGTTAATATGCTATCTATTGGTTTTCGAACAAGATGAATACTTACTTACTGGTGAAGGATCAGCTTCATGATCCAACAAAAGGTTGCCGATTTGGCTTTGATGGCGAGGTTTGGTTGATGGAGGTTTGGATTGTAGAGTGTATTGAATCAAAGGTCGCCAGGTCAGCTTCTGTTGCGACGTTTGATATTATTTATATAGGTTGACTCACTTCTGGTTGTGGTGCTGTGTCTTCGAGTGCTTGTGTTTATGGATTCAGAAAGAAGTTGTAAAGGGAAACGTCGCCGATAGTGCCTCGAAAGCGACGTTTGAGTTGTGTTGAATTGCTGAGATGGTGGTTTGATAGTTGTAGATGGTTCCTACTTGTAGTGATGTGCGAAGTGGCGCGGGTGATGATGGAGGGGAATAGAAGTGAAAGGATAGAAGTGGAAGAGAGGAAACGTCGCCAAAAGATGGTATTCGGTGACGTTGACTTACTCTGGTCATTTTTAAGTTTGATTTTCAAGGTTCGGGGCGGGTAGTGCCGGGTCGGGTCAACTGTTTACTGTCGGATCGGATAGTAGGGGTAAGAAATCAGATTCCTATCGACCTGGCATTCAAAATCGTGAAGTATTTATACTTGTTGAGTATAACCACGTTAGGTTAGCTGTGCATGCGCAGCTAAACCTAACTGCTGTGCATGCGCAGCTAAACCTAACCAGACCTAACCAGCTGCGCACTGCGCTGTGGATCAGTAGTCATCAACTGTGGCCTCATTCCTTGATGGATCTTGATTCATCTACAATAAACGTCGCATTGACTGGCCTTGATGCGACCTTTTGATGGAACTACAGAGTCATTGACACTGAATGTCAATGGTGACAGAGGTATGTTTCACCTTGTCTTCAGTGTTCAGTCATTCAATCCAAACGTCGCATTTGGTCACTTTGTGGCGACGTTTGTTCCTTTTGGTGATTGGACAGACATACCTGTTCAGTCTGCATACCATTTCTCAAAACATAACTTCTGAGGGTTTTTCTTTGATACTCAGTGAGGCTATAATGAGAGCAGGAGGTATCAATGAGGTTGTACCTCGTATAACCTTACTTTTCAATCAGTTATTGTGGTGGTGTCCCAGCTGAATATCCGTCATAAGTGAAAGTGTCTTGCAGGCTCTATGCCTGGGTTGATTGTTTTCCAGTGTGTCACAATAAGCTGCATATAAGCGGAATTTCATACAAGAGATAAGTCTTGTAATGACAGAAAGGAAGCCGCTGTTTTTCACTTCCATAATGCAATCTTTTTCTGCTGTTTTTGTTATCAATGGTGCAACTTCACAGCATTCAGTCCACATCTCACGTGTGTGCCTATCTGCACATGCAATTTCAAACATGGGTAGATCACACGGATTCCATGTCAGAGTAGCTCTGTTTCAGCATGAGTGATTCAAGAGAATGGAGATGTACTCTTGGTAGATGGTATGTTCCACTCTGGTGTGATAGTCCATAGCTGGATATCAGCCTGGCAGCTTCACGTTTATCTTACTTCCTCATTACTTTCTGAATGCTCAAGTGATACTCTCATTCACTGGCTACGTGGTTGTCATTGCCTTTTTGAGAATCCTATCACCCAGCTTGTCGTGTGTGGCTCAGGAGGTCACCTTGAGTCATTGTAATGACATGAGTGTAGTTTACTGAAGAAGCACCTTGCTACGGGAAGGTGACTCTCCTTCCAGGTGACATTGATGCAATGTGACCCAGATGGCTGCACTGCTGGCATAATGCTGTACATCTCAAACGTCGCCAAAAGGGGTTTTATGGCGACGTTGATGCAGTTTGACACAGATGGCTGGGCTGGAAAGAAACTGCACATCACAAACGTCGCCAAATGAGCTTTTATGGCGACGTTTGCAAAGTTGCGTACATGTTTTTGGGCTTTCGGGTTGCGGGTGTGCAGATCCGTACGCTCCCTGCAAAAATGCGTACGGAGCGTACTTGCCCGTGGTGCTGCGGGTGCGGATCTGGGTATTAGATCTTTTCCACATTTATATCTCTTTCAATCATATAATTAATCTTCCCATCTCTAACCCACTCATCCACACATACCTTTTCACTTTCTCCTAATACTTCCATAATCATTAACCAATCCTTCAATCCACCACTTTCATTTACATACTTATTCAATCACAACTTTACTACATTTCCTTCTCCCAACTTATTCATATTATTCATCATTCTGTTTTCATTCTTATTTTCGAAAACATTTTACAATCCTTCCTCTCTCACTTTAACACCCTTTCATCATTCCAACTATTTCAAATTCCTTACCTACATATCCTATTCATTATTATCATATATCTTTTCTTTTATTCCTCATCCATTACCCCGCTTCCATAT
>KZ143667.1:1207-12112 GCA_002157085.1 Melampsora occidentalis | reverse complement strand
ACCCGGCTTACAATAGGAGCTCAAAATTGTGATATTATCATAAAAATCTTTGGAAAAAACGAGGAAAGAATAGTTCAAGAAACTAAAACATACGTTCTTTCTTCAAATGATCGTTGGCAGATTCTAGAAGGAAAGCCCTCGGCGCGTTGATCCAAGAGGCCTATGATCATGGAGACGACCACGAAGCCACTGCCCTTCTACGATTGTTGAACAAAGAAAATGATCAACCTGGTGGACGAACTGGCAACGCATACGTGATAGACGAAGACGACTCTCAGTCTGACGTCTCAAATGGACCTTCAATCGCGTTCGTTAGGGAGACAGTCCCGAAGCCAGTCGAAAAGAGTCCACCTCTGGTACAAATCACAGCACCAGAAGTCCAACTGATCCAACAACCAGCAAACCAAATCCCATTGAAAGACGTGACCGACAAATCAACTTGGTTCAAAGGTGCAATCTCGAAAGAAGAGTCAGACAAAGCAAATGCAATCATGACCACGAAAAAAGGATCCCTAGAGATGGCGAACGGAGATGTCATTCATAATGGTCGCATACTGAAGAGTGGAAATGCTCAGATGAAAGAATTGCTTGCTTTGTTGTCACCTGGATTAACAATCATTTTGAAAGGATTGACTTCTTACATCCAACTTACTGTATTTGATGATGAGTGGTTGATAAAGGATCAAAAGGCTTGGTCGACTAGAACGACGAAATCTGACAAAAAATAATCAGGTGAAGCACGAATCTATGGAGGAGATGCTCCGGTAGAAGAACTTACAATCGACTTCGAAGTTTGGGGCGATCGTATGGAGTTGTTTTGTGCGCATTTGGTGGCATGTGGTTGGAAGCCTGTCGCAGACCGTTTCGAAGGACATATAGCGGTAGTGAAGAAGTTACGGAAGGATTTCAGATGGATGGTCGCCCTTCGATACTGTCGACTCGTTAGACAAGGCGTTATGCGCGAAACGGTAGACAAGTCTATAGGAAATTACGCGGAGTTACAGGAAACCTTGTTAAATGAAGCAAAAACTACGGCGGAGAGTTTCAATGAAAGACACTACAAGACTAACCCGTACGCTCCCGGAAAACCAAAAGCGAACATCTGTCCTTTGACAAACAAACCAAAAACTACTTCGAATACATCAACTTCAGCAACGCAATCAACTTCTGAGAACAGACATGCTTACACGAGCAGTTACAAAGGTAACGGTAAGAAAGGACGAGGTGGCGGCTACAAAGGACGAAACGATGATGGAAGGAGTTGGAAACGGGATGACCGTTTTAGTAATGACCGGTTTGCTACCCAACAGGACAGAAGTCGAAGTCCTGATAGGAGGGATAAAAATGGAAACCCTGTAAAGGGAAAGAAGTCGTAAGCTTCCAATAGTCTAAAAGTGGCGGAATGTCAGGGGGAAATGTAATGAAGTCTTAGAACAATTGCCTACCATAACTTGAGCCATACCAAGGTGCTAACATGCTGGTCACCGTTCCCCCTCCACATTTTTCGGTGAAGTCATCTAAGCTTACACATGACCCAAAGTCCCAACGCGTCCATTACCCAACAGCCAAGTGAGAGTGAACAACTAAGCTACAAAGAGACGAGCTCATCAGAAAGATCCAAACGAGATGAAGGGTCCTCGTTGTGTAAGAACCAAAGAGGAGCTACTCACAAGTCTAACGTGGCAGCAGAAGGCAATATCGGAATAAGGACAACATCTGCATTGAGTTTTGAAGCAAAACTTAAAGATTCGGAACCAAGAGTCGAAAACAAACGTGGCAGGTTTTGGCCAGGAAAACCGACTTGCGAAATGAATCTACAAGTTTGGAGAAAAGAGTTGAAGAAGTATAACCTAGAACGGAAGTACGAACATATCATGAAAGGCTTCGAACGGGGTTTTGACCAAGGTATAAGAAATGCGACGGTACAAGGAATGCGATTCTTTTGTCCGAAAAATCATAAGTCAGCATCACAAGCACGAGAAAAGATAGAAGAAAACTTCAAACTCGAAATTGAGAGAGGTAGGATGTTCGGTCCATGGACCAAAGAAGAGGTGTATAAACAGGTAGGATTCTTCCGTACCAACCCTCTCGGTGCTGTGGTAAATGGCGATGGCTCCTTCCGACCAATTAGCAATCTATCTTACCCGAAAAATGACCCTGACATTGAGTCAGTAAACTTACGGGTAGATAAAGATGATTTCGAAACCACGTGGGATGATTTCAAAACGGTGGCTTGGGTCATTACAAGGCACAACGGAAAGGTGGTTTTAGGAGTTTTTGACTGGGCGAAAGCCTACAGACAAATACCAGTCGAAATGAGTCAATGGAGGTTCCTAATGGTGCTAGATTTCGAAGACCTGGTATATTTGGATACAAGAGTCCAGTTTGGTGGCGTAGGGGGATGCGGAACGTTCGGCGAAGCGGCGGAAGCGTGGAAGGAATTAATGATGTTGAAATTCAACTTACTCAAAGGTTTCCGTTGGGTCGATGATACGTTGTTTTTGAAACCAGCAGATGGTTCGAACCCGACGACGATGAGACAAATAGCCGAAGCTAGTCAAGAACTGGGAGTAGAAACAAACGGAAAAAAGTGGCAAGAATTCGATAATGAACAAAAGTATCTAGGATTCATCTGGAACGGAATAGATAAAACTGTCAGGTTACCAGAAGAAAAGATACTGTTACGAATGGAACAAATTAAAGAATACTCACGAGAAAAGAAGCAGTCTTTTAAGAATACCGAAGTCCTGGTGGGAAGATTAAACCACATAACGTTTGTATTCCCACAAATGAGGGTTTACACGTCCGCGACTTACCGGATGATGAAAACTTGGGGCAATAAGTTTGCTCTACGAACAGTCCCGGATGAAGTACTTGAAGATCTAGATATATGGTTGAGTACTTTAGCGAAAGCTGAAGCGTTAAGAGTTATACCAAAGCCCGAAATTCGTAACGTTGGGTGGGTAGGAGATGCTTCCACTTCTTACGGGATTGGCGTGATTATCGGAAAGAAATGGTCGCAATTTAATCTCAAAGACGGATGGAGAACACCAGGAAAGAATGGAGACAAGCGAGGGATAGCTTGGGCGGAAACTGTGGCAATCAGAATTGGATTACTAATGATAGAAAGCATTGAACGCGTAGAAGGTAGGAACTATCTAGCACTCACAGATAATACAGTGACGGAAAACGCTATTGTGAACGGAAAATCAAAAGATCCGTTGGTAAATGCCGAATGGAAGTTAATCCAGGAAAGACTGATAGAAAAGCAATACGCTATAACAGCAAAGCGCGTAGTATCGGCAGATAATGCGGCAGACGCGTTGTCGAGAGGAAAGATATCTAGAAAAAAGAAACAGGATAAGTTGTGGATTAGTCTACCACAGGATCTTCAAAATTTTTTGGAACAAATGTAATTAACTATAGTAGTAAACTAGAGCTTACGCGGGCAAGCCCGCCCCAGGCTTCCAGCGTTTCCATTCACATCCACCAACAGATACCGGCACACTGTCGCATTACAACCCTTTAGATTAATATACACGAGAACATATTTCGCAACATAGGTTGAGCCCGAGACGAACAATGTCCCTCATCAAAAGTAGACCTCAATCCCACCCTGAAATGGAACATGGATGGTGACCTCATACTCCGTCTTCTCTTCCTCCACCACTAACTTCTTCATTGCGTATTTCGGGGCACCTTCTAACCGTGACTCTGCATAGGCACAAGTCAACATTTAACTCTGGACAGAAATTTGGTACACTTACCGGCCAGATACTGTAATACCATCGGTCCAATGATACTGTCATCGATATGGATTCCTCGTACGGTTCGATTTGTCCACCTTAACACCGAACACGAGCCATAAAAGTAAATTCTTTCTGAATGTTTTCTGAACATAATGTCAGGTTGATGATGTTTTGCTAGGAGTATAAGTAGGATGTAATAAGGCTTGTATGTGGAAGAGCTTGTTGCGATTTTAAATATTGAACATTTGATTGCATGCTTTTATATCTGTGTTTTTGTGTCTCAATGTTCGACCTCTCAAATGCGCTTCCACCTACGCACAAGACATCCTTGAGACGGAGGCCGCAAATGGCAATTGTTTCATGTCAGTTTTGCCTTTTCTAGTTGCTACTCTGTTTCCCTTTGACGCCCAAATGCAATTTTTGCCTCAGATTCAAGGCCTCATTGAGGCCATACAATTGACCAATGCCGCCGTCGGTCAGTGTATCCCAAAGCCATTTTACGCGTTCAAAAAGCAGGAAGGGACATCATTTTTTACAAATTACAATATTCTGCCAGTATTGCATGATACAAGTTCACAATTGAAGCCTAAATTCCAATCATTTTCTCCAAGTTGGCTAACTACACAGAGCAGAATGAAAGTTGTAAAATTCCACTACACCACATCCGCTTCAGTATATTATCACCTCTATTCTCACCTCAGATCTAACAATTATGGTGAAATTGTGTTCAGCCTCGACCTCAGAATGAGTAATTGTGCCATATTGATACTTTGGCAGAGGTTGTCCATAGGAATCTGAAACAATACCAACAATCAGGACGTAATTCTTCTGAGACCACTACACTCCTAATCTCACCAACCTGACAAAAAGTCCACGATAGCTTGAGCTATCGCCCAGTCTTCAACAGTACCCTCCCCGAAACATATAGATGTCCAATTCACGACACCATACCCTTGAAGGTAGACTGATTTTTGCGATTGAATCGGTGCGAGGTCCATGGTAGTAAACTGTTCATCTCGTAAGACAGATGTTTCAGCATACCATAAAAGAATTCATTTCGTCAGTAATTTTTTCCATACTTTTCCTCTATGCATCAGTTACATGCTCCATTTGTTCTTAACGCTCACCAATAAAACTTGATGGTAGACTGGATAATTTTGTTGAATGGAATCTGATATGTGTTGCTGTCTTCAACCGGACGGGACCTCTCTTCATCTTTATACGCGTTTAACATGGCAAAGCATGACACATGCGGTGATTATTTTTACATCATACCTTGAACAGGTATCGATCTATGTCCTATGTCAAATCTGCCGTTTATCTATTTCCTTTCGCCCTCACACCTCGATTGATCCGTATTCATCGTCGTACGTTTATGCAAACTCCATGCAAATGGTAATCCAATTCAACATAGGGAAATCGTTTGCCTCATCCTCTAATTGTACACGAGTTGCACATGAGACTCTCTTTCACTAATTCTATAAATCGTTTCTCACCGGCTCTATATCCATTGTCTCCAATCGGATTTTTTTGTTCTGCACAACACCCGAATATCTGTAAGTTAAGGAGTAAGCTGCATTTGGAACTTTTCTCTGTGCCTCAGTTTGGTCGCTCACCAAGTCAATTCTTACTATCCCTCCTTGATCTCATTGATCATCGAGTCTATCTCAACATCCTTGTGCCACTATCATTCAGCTATTTTCACTCTCATTGCACTATCCCATCCACAGCCGATATGTCTTCCTCACCAAACGTAGATCAAATATTTCAGCACTACCTCGACTATCCAGGCAGTACTCTTTGCGAGGATACATTTCGGTTATGTCATCGTATCCTCGCACAAATTTCACATCGTGAGTTCCAAAAGCCGACAAACTCCATGTACACCTTTTGCCATATATTAACGTTAATGTTCCGGGTCTAAAGCCACCGAGGGTCAAACGAAGGTCGATTATGCCAACGGAACGACTCAATGGGAACACAGATATGGCAAGAATGTTTTTTGAATTGTCAATCATCCTACAAACAAACCATATTGTGCATTTACGTCGTTTAATTTTCAAGGCAACACTGAACAGCCAGGTACGCCTTCGGTTTATGTCCCTTTTACTTTACCTCGCATTTGACCATCCACTCATTCATCAATTCTAGCTTCTGGCCAAATCGCGCTCAAGAGGGTGACCACCGACCAAGGAGTTATCGATCATCCCGTCCCAATTTGGATTACAGCACAGATTGCTTTGTATGAAAGCGATGTTCGTCAATTATTATCTGAATTGTGACATCGTCTTCAAAATCTTTGTGTCCCGACATCTGCGCTGCTTTTGTCATCCAACCGTTCCTGGCCTTATTGTATTAAATACAACCTCTTCCCCAACTTCGATGTCCGCCTTCAGGCATCGGTTCTCTCTGCGCGTCGAAGCTTGCTCAGACGTCACTCACACATGTACTGTGAAGTTGGCTAACCCTAATACATTCGGCTGAACCCCATTGAGTCGTCCTTTAATTCTCACTCTCTCTTGAAAGTCTTCTGTTATCCCTTTGTACCCCATCATTGCTAATTACACATATCCATGCCTCCGCATCTTACACCGCTCACTCCCTCTTCAAATCATAATTGGGGCTTAGATTTCCTTTTCTGGTAGTATCAGCCTCTTTCCATGCAAAGCGTATACATTGTCGCACATCTCAATTTGTAACCTTAACCCTTTTATAGCCATCCCACACGAACTTCGTTGTTCATTAAAATTTCATAAATAACTGTCAAATCGTGTGCTGATTATATCCATGACGCACGTCGCTGATGGGAACGAAACGCATGGAATGATGTTCACCAATTCTATAAACCAAATACTAACGCATAATTCCTATGTTTATCATGTGTGGAAGATTGTAGACTTGCACGAGAGCACCCTAAGCTCTCATTTTACGAGGAAGGATATTGCACCCTAACGCTCTATAACTCATACTAAAGAGATCACTGATTCGTTAAATGTTGATGGTCAACGAAACACAAATTATGTATACATCGATAGTAGATCTCATGCGTACGACCAACGTAATCTATGGCATTAGTGAGCTCGTATGATTAATGGCAGTTGTAGTGATCAATTTAAGTTTAAGCTCAGCACAGGTTGAGAATTGGAGTCTGTTGCACGCCAAATGAATGGAATCGTCTTTCATCAGCTGTACACGGGGCTGTTTCTGACGACCCCCACCCGACACGCGGAGTCCAACTGACCGCTATGCGCTTTTGGGGGAGAAGTCGAGCTAATTCTTAACTAAGAATATAATCCACTTTGCTCAGCTTCAATTGCCTAATTCAATCTTCAAAGGGACATTTGTCAGTCAACGCAAGTTGATGCAACATTTCCTATTCCGTTGAAGAGGTTTTCTCTGTCTATGCCTTTGTCCATCCGCCTCAATTTCACAGTAATTCCACTGTTATTATTAAATCAACCCTATTTCAGTCTCCGTGAACACCTTCAAATTCAAGCACAATACTCAACACTCTTTTGCGATATGGCCCCTCAGAACAACTTAGATGACGTATCGATTGACCTCAGAACGCTCGCATTCCTTTTTGTCATCGCGGAACAATTCTTAAGAGGTCAGTCTGTCACAACATCAGTTCATCGTCAATCGTCGTTTACGTTCACCTATGTTGCAGATGATCCACCTCCTCACACCATCACCTATTCGGACGGAGTTTGTCACAGAGTCAACTTCTACGAAGACCTAGCTTACAGGTTGGTTCATCTGCCCTCGGGTCGAACAAATTGTATTGTGACTAAAATCCAATACGGCCGCCACAACATGGAAAACAATCGTAAGCTTCTATTGGTATAGTAGTTACATCATCATCACCTGACGCTTGGGCTGCAGCTACCACCTGCATCATTTCAGTAGAAGAACAAGATAAAACTGGAAATCCTCGGGAAGATCAGTGTCAAGCGTGCATTGTTTCAGAGCGAATCTTTCCAAGAGAAATGGTTGCACACTTAATCTCCGAGTTCTCTGAGCTAGGAGTTGATGAGTAGTCAATATCGTCAACCTCTATCATAGATTTAACGGTAGAGTCTTTTCCATAGACTCTTACCCATTCAGCTTGTCCGGAACTGTACTAAAACTTTTGTCACTCTAAAAGCACTCATGTGACCCTTGGCAATGATTGTCATTTTTCTTGAAAACATCTTTGCGCCCAGATATGCAATTTCACTTCAGAAACTTTATTGCTATAATCAGTGGAGATCCCCCAAATCCTCCAGCATTGCGCTGGCGACTGTATGTACAACATGAGCTACTCGAGACACTATTTCTGTTGATCTCTTTGATCGAAATGGTCTTCAGCTGAATCGAATTAAGAAAAAGTCAGATGCAACCAATACACTCAAAATTTTTCCTTGTGCTTACTATTAGTCAATGAGGGAGCGAAATACAACATTCGTGGTACTCTTCATTCCAGTTTTAGAAACCATTGACAATCGAACATTTTCTAAACTCGTGCAACGGGACAATGCAACATATAATTGCCCATGAGAGAAGACCGGTGCACTCAAGAATACTCCCACCTTTCCTAAGCTCTGACCTTGAGCTTTATTTATTGTTAAGACGAATGCAGAAGTGACGGGAAATTGAATTCTTGAGAAAGGAATGGGGTGGTCTAAATCACCCGAATGCACAAATTTCATCCGGGGAATGTTGATAGTCTCGCCTCGTTTAGGTCCTGCGATGATCATGCAACCCAAAACATATTTTTTCTTCTCCATAATGACCAGGCGCGTTCCATTGCACAACCCTGTGCCTAAACTCAGGTTGCGAAGGACCATGATCGGTTGTCCCACCTTCAATTCAATCCGGTGATCAGGGAAACCCGGGAAGTCTATGTCGTTCAGACATTCTGTCGCAACTGGGTCACTGTAGGCCTCGTTCATCTTGTCCGTTGAGATTGAGCATAATGCATCGCCGGGAAGCTTTGACAATATCAACTTATTCAATGCATTAACCGTTGTGTTGAGCGGAGTGATTAATAAGCGTTGAGAGTAGAACTCGATGACTGATTCCCAATTATCATTTAAATTTAGAGTCTCAAGTCCACCATAAAGCCACTCAACCATTGAAGTCGGTGACATAGCGTAGTTTGGCAGTAAATCGCAACGAACATACTCTATTGGAATGGTTTGCATGTCAGATTGCTGCAGCTTTCCTTCGCCCAGTTTTAATAGCCAGCCTGCGAACTTTTCCGTGACGCCCTGATCGTCCGTGGAAGCTGCTTTTAACCTCAGGTTCTTCTTCAAAGCAAACCCTTTGACCTTCTTCCACAGGTACGACATCTTAATGCATGCATCTTTTTGAGCCCACATTGAGGAATGCTTGACTATAGGCAACGTTTGACGGAAATCACCACCGAATATCACACTCAGGCCGCCAAAAGGCGCCTTGTTCTTCAGCATGTGCTGCAAGCTTCGATCTACGGCTTCAATCGCATGTTTGTGCTGCATTGAAACCTCATCCCATATAACAACAGGCGCCGATGTAATAATTTTACTCTTCGGATCCGTTCCGGTTAAGTCGCATGTACTATCTTTGTCCACGTTTAAAGGGATGTTAAACGCTGAGTGCGCCGTTCGTCCATTCAACAATAGTATAGCGGCCACTCCAGACGAAGCAACGGCTAAGGGGGTTGTATTCCTAGAGTAGAAATAGTGTAGGATTGTGTTGAGTGTGTATGTTTTACCAGTTCCACCTGGACCGTCAAGGAAGCAGATAAATTGTCTAGATTTGGTATGTTGATCCATGACATATTTTAATATCTTCGACTGTTCTTCGTTTAAAGTTGGAATTCTCGTCTCGAATTCCTGTAGACTCACTTTTGCTTGATCCTCAACAAACATTGAAGGAGGAAACTTTCTAATTATATCTGCATCTAACGCCGCCACTAAATCAGGTCGAAATCCGATTGTCCTAACACTCTTCCCCATCTCTTCGAGGACCTCGTCAAACAAAGCTAGCACATAACAGTTCCTAACATCGTCCGTCACTGGCATCCTTGCACCGCGTTTCTTCAGAATGCGCTCCACATCCTCCGAGAGTACGTCGCTGAACTTAGTCCAGAGGGAATCGGGCGAGGCTACAACTCCATATACCATAATTAAACCAAGTAGATTACGTAGTTTAGCTGATGATGACCATATAGACGCTTCCTTAAGAGCCTCTTCGTGATGTCGATCTGATTCCAAGAGCCCGAGTTTATCCGCCGCTTCACGAAATGTAGGGTAAATCACACCATTCACTGTCCGCAGATACTCGAAAGATTGGGCTCCTTTAACATTATTTAACAACAGCCTCAAAAAATATTTCTCCCCATCCGCAATATTGGCGAAGTACATCCTTCCCACAGGTCGCAAATCTGCGTCCCGCGCAACGAATCGACCGTTTTTCCATAGAAAGTACTTTACTATATCAACGTAATACAAATCTCTTGCCCGGACATGCCCTCTTCCGACTTCGTCCTCAGCACACAGACGGAAGTATTCCGTTAGAGTTGATTTTGGAGGTGGCCCTATGGTTAGCCGGCGCTGAGCCTCTTCTTTATCTACGTAATAGACTGTTTGAGCACCCTCCAAATGCAAACTCAACCTAACGACAAATGGGCTTCGGCTATTCATTGCATACTGGAACAATCGATACGCGCCTGTATAGCTTATATTAGTTTCATTGTCTGATTTGTACAAGTCTCGAACACTCACATTCGGGTGCGCTTATATATCGGTATTCTTGGAATTCCAAGATCTCGTCAACAAATTTATCTTTAACTCCATTGGGACCCTGCAAATGGTGACATGTGTTAACATCAATACGCAACCATAGTAAGCATGAAATAACGCACCTTTACGTCCACAGTGATCCTTGTCCGGTCGTGACCCTTCGTCAGATATTTGTAAAGGTAACTGACAGGTTTGGTCCCCAGCGGAATTTCAACGTTTATGTGACACTCAAATAGTAAGAGCAAATACTTATTATACGACACTACATTGGCATTGGAGAATTTATGGCCTTCTTTCTCGAAGATGGTTCCGTCATCGGGACGCCGATAATTGTAAAAACCAGAATCCGACACGGTTGTTTCGTCCGAGAATGTTTTCGGGAATTTAGC
>KZ143664.1:0-20302 GCA_002157085.1 Melampsora occidentalis | reverse complement strand
GTCAATTCACACAAGATGGCTGATAACCAACGTCTTCATGGCCACGGAGGCCAGTCAAGAGTCGAGTCCAGAGTCAAGTATTGCCGGGAACACATGTGCTCAAGCGGTGCAAAACGTGTCTCGTGAGTGAATCTCATAATGTCTCTTTGTCTCACAAAATACTCTTGACAACATTACTTTGGGGTAGGCTAGGTGGAAGGCGCGCGCAAACCCTACATCCTGGTTTGTGGGTACAAGCAAAGTCTTGTTTATTTTCCCCGAAAATCGACGCAGAATGTATTTGCGAAGAGGAGCTAAGGGGAGATGTTGAATTGATACTATTATAGACGGGAGTATCTAAACCATTATGAAGAAAGAAGAGGAGCTATTTACTGATTTGATTCTGTTATAAACGGAGATATCATGAACCTTTTTTGGAGCTTTCCTTGTCTTGTATATCTCCCCGAAGCGAGGGTTGGAAAATGCGTTTTTACAGAGACTCATGTTCACATACATCAATGTCTGTGGATCGTAGTCTGTATGATTCATTGATCCCTTTGAAGACTCGAATGCATTTGTTTTACGTATCTATATAACATCCTATCTTTGAAGTCTTCGTATGCCGCAACTGAAAACATTTTGGTTGTGCATTCAGATGGATAATTGGGGTTTGAGAGATGTGATCGCTCAACGAAAGAAGCCCGCGGAAATTCAGTTTTACCTTCTGAGAACGGAGAGATGCGATGTCGGGAAAGTGAGTGATCTGTCGTTGAACGTGTAGGCAGAGGAAGAAAAAAGGTGACCGACATTGTAATGGGGACAGGTGCAGACGTCACAAGATGAGAGTTAGTCCCGATTCAAATTGACCAGGCCGATCGTTTCCACGAGACACTCGGGATCACACTCGCCAGGNCAATGCGCTATGATCTGGCGTGGGTCCACGATCATCGGGATTCGTACTCTGTAGTAACACAGGTGAGCCTGGGTCTCTGGCAGGTTCAATCTTTGAAATGGGTTGCCTTTGGCAAAAGGCACCTCTCTAAATATATCGATGTGTACGTAGTCGCTGGTCACAGGGTCAGACTCGACATGCCTTCTAGTATGCTTGAATATCCCAAGTATTTCTCCGTACCTTTCAACCTGACCTTGAGGAGTATCCACCCAGAGACTTACTACTGAATCCTTGGGATACGCATTCACATTTGAAAACTTCGCCCCCTCTCGGTAGAACGAAGTCTTGACCTCAACTTGCGAGCTGACTGGCCTGGAATTGGCTCGGTGNCAGCCACCGAACTTGTTGGATCGCCTGCCAGCGCGGACTGTTGAGTGTATCGACTAAAAGCCCGTGGATCTCGACGCTGAGCTCTTCCAACCGATGTGTGGAATCGGCGTCCCTTGCGACGAAAACAGGCGGGTCATAAAGCGCCTGAAGCTTGGGCAAAAATGGTTTGAGTCCAGGAGGAAGTCGATTGGATTCCAAGAGAGCCCTCAAGTTCCCGCCTTGACAAAATCCTTTCAAAAATGTAATCTCTAGTTCACCTGAAGACAATCACATCGTCAAAAATTATCAGCATCGAAATCTTGGCAGAGGGACTCGCACGACGAACCTAGTCTATTGTTGTGACAACCTTTGAGGATGGTTCCCATCAGACGCTCAAAGGGAAAGCTCCACCATGCCCTAACGGGCCCTGACCTCTCGAGAGATTCAGCTAGGTGAAAAGCCATGTGGTGGTTCGGGCGGAGTTCCACGTGGCCGAAGAGGATTATGACTCCTTCTAGATACTGTCTAAGTTGTACGGTGTAATCCTCCACCCTTTGCTTGGTCATGATTCGCTTCAATGCCAAGTTGACCAAGCTTACCAAGTGGCCAAAATTCTGTAACAGCGACTCTTTTTCCTGGTCTCCTCTCCCCCAGAGTGGTACCAGAATCAACACAAGCTGAACTGTGAACAAAGTTCGCCACTCGTCCGCTTTCAAGCTGCCAAAAGAGACTTTTCCAAGTCTGGATATACCGCGCTTGATCCAAGAAGGAAGGTGAATTCTTGGGAGCATTTGATTGATGTGGGTAAGGACGATGGAATCGAAGATAATTTTGTCGAGCGGTGGTGCAACCCACTTACCCGCCCAGCCACCATCCAGAGGTTTTTCGGGCGGTTCGAAATCATCATCGCTAGTTGAAGAACTGGATCCAAACAATAAGTCTAGAAAGCCAGGTTCGGAGCCATTTTGATTCGCATCTCCGTCATCTTCCCAATTCCAAGATGCTGGTAAATAAGGAGTATTCCAAATTCTTGTCATATCGGCTTGAATGTCTTCTACTTCGGTCCGAGGAATTCTACCAGCTGTTTTACCATCCTCCTCATCATCAGGATCATCGACATCCTCCATTGACCAAGCATGGCGACAGTGCCAGTGCAAGAGGCCTAGTAGCAAGTTGTGCATAGAATCGACCACATGGTAATGGATGATGTCCCAATATGGCAACTCGATCAAGACGCAGTACCTGAGGCCATGTTCTTTCATGATATTGTCCCGCTCTTTTGGACTGGCAGAGTCGCGGGCTATGATTGACCACTTTCGGTGCTCCTCGAGACATCGACGCGGCCAGCTTTCCGGGTTGAAGTTTGACTTTTCAGAAGAACTCAAAAGACAGAAGGAGCACATTATTTTTGAGGTAATGCCGGGAAATCCTAGCGTTCGACGTAATGCAACAAGATCCGCTACGAACGTCAGCAACGCAGCTCGAACCAGTCGACCTTCAGGATGCCGATATGTCCTGGAAAGGCGCACGCCATGGTGCCAAAGACGCAGCAACTGGTTGACCAAAGGTCGCAGCATCGAGTTGACTTGATCTATTTTGGGTTCATCTGGTCCGGGTGCTATTCCAGCCAGGAATATATTTTCAGGTAAGTGACGTATGTTCCAGGGCAGTGTCAAGCAAACCAATACATAGAAAGTAATTGATGCGTGCTTTCCCGACTGCTTGTTCCCGTAAGGATTGATAGCATCATTGAACATTCCAAAAGTCAGATTCCCGCTGGAAGCCGTAAACTGCTTGCCATCAGGTCCAAGCAACTCCTTCCATATACGAGACCCTTGAATATCGGAGACGGGAAGATTACTGCCGTATGGTTTTCTTGATGGAATGAGCGTTTCATCCAGGAGGTCTTCTATGTCCGGTCGACTCAAAAGTCTTGCAATCCAATCCTCTAGGTCTTGAAATGCGTACGTCCTGATCGGAACCGAAGATGAGCGGCCTTTGAAGAGCGCTTCGGCGCAAAAATCTTGAGTGTCAGCCGGATAATTAATGTTGTCAGAGTCCTGGTCTTCTTCGAGCTCCAATGATCTGTTGTCTCCTGTCCTCCCTAAGTGACCAGTTGCCTTCTGTTGTGTGCATGAAAGTGGTGTCTCATCAACTTGATACAGGGTGAAACACCTCGGGCAGCAAGTCATTGTGGCGATCTTGGGGTTAATCATGAGCCAACGAGTGGCAGTTCGAATGTCTCGTGGAAGTTTCGAAATGGCGAGTTGGATCGTCGGCGAAAGTGGGCCATCCAAAGCCAGCAAGAAGCCCGAAACAATTGATTGTAGAAGCCAGGACATGGTTCTCTGGCTGTTTTGTTCCAGTACGGATAGCATACACACCGTCAAAACAGTGTGCAATATCAGGGGGTGGGAGGTTGAAATTGCCGTGCTATAGAAGCGGCCTATGGCGGATGTACACATGAAGTCAACGTTTGTCCCCATCCGATGTCAGGTGGCTCTCTTACCGCAATCGTAAGCTGGTAGGGTCGCGCTGGTGCTATCTCGTTCGCCCGGGCCAACCGACAAGTCATCGCCCCGCAAATCTTGGTCACGATGAGTGCGATCACTGTCCAGCAAGCCGGCCAAACACGTCATTAGTTCTGGTGATTTTGACCCCACACAGAGGACCAGAGAACGTACGTAGCTTCTTCAACAACCACTGTGCGCCGTACAGCGGTTCCTTCAGCTGGGATTGGTGAGGGCTGATGGTTATCATTCGTACCGAGGGTCGGACTCGGAGGTTCGTTCTGCGCAATAGATGTGCGAGGATCGTGGTTTATGCTAGATGTCGGTCGTTCGCTGTCACGGTTAATAGATAATTGCGCTGCTGCACGCGCATTTCGATCGGCGCGGTTGTGTCGAATGATAGTGTTTTCGGAGAGTTCCAAGCCTGGCTGAAGGATGCCGTTCAGGTCAGGGTGAAACTTGCGTCCACACCCGCTCGATGTGCACAAGCACACACGCTTGCGAGATTGTTTGCTGGGTGAAGTCGGCATTGGAAGTTCAGGATAGCTGTGAGAGGGCGGCGTGGTTGAAGGGCTTACAGCAAGATTCCGAGGAGTCCTGAACGAGAAAACAACTCTATTTTACTTGTGGAACACGCTGGGGATTGAATTAGGGTATTCCATTGAGGGTAGATCGGGGCATCACTTAATGAATTTCAGGGCATGAAAGGGGACTCCCTTGAAGGCACCAGTTGGTCCTGAAGTCAATTCTCGAGGTCACAAAAAAGAATGAAATCTAGTATTGTCGCAGAATCTCAATGATCTTCTTCATTATCTTTTACTGGCATCCTCACCTGATAAGATTGATGTTGATTCGAGTGTCTCAATTGTTTTTAATGATGTGCGATTATCAAGTGTTGGTCATGGTCAATTACCATATCAATCTCGTGAACTGATTCTAATCTTTTGGGTGTATCTCAATATGGTCATAAGGTTTCCAAAGTCGCTGTACCTTCCAAATGTTGTCTAACGGAATTGACGAAGAATTCAATCCAATGCATCAATCCATCGACTGATGCTGCACCTTCTGAGTTAACTTCATGAACCAAATTGTAAAACGGTCCTTCATGTCTTGCCCAAAGTCAGAACGGTCCTTCGCGAATCATCATATGCCACTACAGATAGATAGCGATCAAGGTCAGCTTGTGTCTAGTAGGATGCACGGCGCAAGGGATATGAAATTGATACATACATTCTTCCGTAGGCTCTACGGTCTTGATAATATCATCAATGAGCTTTTGTAGATCGGCAAAGGCGTCGAAGGTGTTAGTATGACAAGCCTAGAGGCGTAGAAGATTGTCACGATGTCCTTCGAGAGTCCAGACGTTTTCCCCCAAACAAGCGCTCAAAAGGGGCATAAGTAAAGAGCAAAACAAGATGAATAAAAAGGGGAACTGACCTGAATGTTCGACTAAGTGCCCCTTGTCTCTACACCTCCTTATAGTCTCGTGTAAACATGTAAATCTTCAAATATTCATCCAGCATCATCTGGTGGCCCTTGGCTGGATTCTAGATCTTCCAAGCTGTCACGCATGGCTTTGTAGGCTTCATAGGCTTCCGAAGCGCGTTAAATTCTTTGGAATGTACCCGCATCAAACGATGAGCATTTGGATGACGCAAGATGAGTGCGATGATATTTACTTCCACCAGTCCTACCAGCGCACATATGTGAGAAAAGTTACGTGGTCTATGTGCTCATTGGACAAAGTAGAGTCACTCACTGGCATCTCCTGTGAAGAACTCTTGAGTTTCTCGAGGTGCACCCCCAAAGGCCGAACACGTTCGCACATCCCATCATCCGCAATCTTAGCTGCCACCTGTCCTGGATGTTCTCTCGCTTATCTGACCTTTTCATACGAACCTCTACATACACAATCAGAAACATGAAGATTAGTTGTACAGTCACAGAAAGAAAAACGGACTTTGAATCACGATGAGAACATTTGTTGCAGAAGACTAGTGGCTTCGGAAGGGCTAACAAGGAACAGGTCAATGATTCCGCGAAGCCTCGCAACTGGTTTTTCGACCCTATCACCCCACCTGTCCAAAGTTGAAGATATCAGCATCATGAACCTGACAAAGCGGAAAATAAATAGACTTGACGTGTATTCGTTTCAATTGAGCGCAAGCGGAAGAAGGATTATCACTGGCGGCAAAGATTTGGTAGGCGGTCGAAGCAAGTCTGGGAGTAAATCAAGGTGATACTTTATCGCAGTAAAAAAGAACGATGAGGACAAGATGAGCCATCCAGGTTACACCTCGTAAATTTGGGGTTTTTTGAGCTTACGAGATCCTAGCCCATTCTTTCACTTTGCGATTTGCTATTGACAAGTTTTCGATATTGTCAAATTTTGTGATCGTAACAAATTCTCCGCTGAGCCCATCAATCTTAACAATTTCTTCTCTGATACCTCTTAGGCATCGATCTGATTCTCTGACTGCACCTTCAGCTTCAGCTTTCATTCTTAAATGCTCCTTTTCTTGTGCTGTAATCCAGAGTCGCTCGAGCTTCTTCATCTTGTTTTTCGTTTGATTTTATTACGATAGGATGGTCGATCTGGAAAGATCGCAAGAAATCTGATTTCGCAACTTCAAGTTCCTTCACAAGTCGACGAAGATAGCACGTGAGGGTGAGGCCGTTAAGTTCGCGTGTGTAGTCACTGGGTAGACCAGATGTTGGCTGGGTAGCAGAGTCGGACGAGAGTTGAAAGGCGTTCGTGGTTACTAGAGTGCTTGAAACGTGTGATCTGACATCCAGATGTTAGACGATGGCCTAAGTAGGATTGGATGAACTAAAGTGATAGCTTCTGAGTGAGTGAAATGTGGTATCAGACAACAATTCCTTGCAGAGGTCCTGTTTCGAGATGCGTCGGCATCCATTCGGAATTTCATGAAGAGTGCGTGATAAGCTTCGAGCGCTTGCGCGGGTGACTGCAATTTACGATGTGAGTCATGACCGGGGATCAAGATTCGATTTTTATGAATTAAGTGAAGTAAATTTTTGCTGCGTTGTTCTCAATCTCGCAAAATGATGGGTATTGGGGTAGCGGGCTTGGTGGATTTTGGACAGGCGGTACCATCCGTGAAAAGGCGTTGGGGGCTGATTTGGTCATTCTTCCAAGGACGCTCGCGACTTGGTCACATTTTAGTATATTGGCGTTTATGCTTTCAACATGGGCCCAGAAACAAGATGATTTGGCCTTACCTACCCACCATTTTGGTGATGAATTTAAGCGAAGGCGAACTGGTTTTTGCAGTCTTCGCTTGAACCGATCACACGCGACCACGAGAATAAATGCTATATTGGCAACCACTAAGGCAAAACTTGATGTCAATTCAAGATGAACGAAGTCCTTCACACGAACTTCATGATTCCAAATCGGTAACGTCATTGCTTCAACTGCATGAAATCTTTTCGACTGATTTCTGAATCCTTTTTTACAAACTGTGATGACTCATGTCGTAAATCTCGAACTTCATGCGTGATGATGGCCCTGTGGACCTCCGTGGACCCTCTCCAGACCAAATGGAAGGCTCAGCCATTGCGGAATGCCCGGCCATTGAGGAGGAAGACCCTTCGAAACCACTCGTGCAATTGTTGCATCACATCGAGTCTCACCCCACCTGGCAGGCGTGCTCTTCGGCGAGACAAAGATGAGCTGAAAAACCGTTAAAGCCTCGATACCCTCTATCGACGAACTATCCAATCCAACATCCGTTCCATAACCGCTGACCGCGGCAATTCGTCCATGGATCGCGCAAATCCCACATCATCTTCTGGCAGCTTTTTCACCAGATCCAAACGCAAAGCAGCCCGCGATGCAAACCCACAAATCAAGATCCCGCGTAACATGTGTGAGCCTTTGGATTATATCGCGATCCTTCATTTGTAGAAACTTGCGACTGACATCCAACGGCTCCTGACACGATTGTAGACAACGATCCCAGTATGAAGTCCGTAGAACAAATGTCACCCAGCATGCTCGCTGGAATTCTGCGCGAGTATGGCACCTCAATACCCAAAGGCGCCAAACTTGCTAACCTCAGAGAGCTTTACAAAAAAAGAGTTGTCCCCATTCAAGAAGAAGCCTATCTCCCACCAGCTCCGTCCTTACCTACAAGTGCCTCAAGGCCTGAGGCAGGTCCTTCTATAATCCCAGTCCCCAATCGCGAGGATCATCGTTTAGATCCACCGCACGCCTTACCCGAAGTCTCGTCCCACCCGCCTGCATTCGATTATCTCAGAGCAACAAACCCAGAGCTTCAAAATTTCCTTGTCCAAAGGGGGGTTTCAATTACTGGGTCTCGACCACTCAAAGCTTACCTACATGAAAAATACCTAACATGGCAGTCCGAGCAGCCTGTAGAACCCCCTCACCCCGCTCTGGGCTCTGGAGCAGTTGCGGATCCGTCAGTCGCGCCACAAACGATATCGCCATTTCATCATTGTACCAAAAAATTTCTCCAAGATCTGTTGAGATCTCACGGAAAACCATTCTCCAACCTTGCAAAGCCCGGTCTGATTGAGCGTTGTGAAGCCGAAAATTTGCCTGGTGAGCCTGACGCTGTTGCCAGTGGCCCTGTTTTTTCACTTTCATCGAAACAACACTGACATGATGCATGAACAGTCCCTCCTGATACCCCATGTTCTGAATCAACGCTTGAGTACACACCTGGTAGGTTTCTCTCTATCTGATGACATTCCAAGCCGTACTGTTTAACACAACTTCTCATCGCACGCAATTCAGAATCAAGTGGCGAGGAGAACATTCTACCGGATGAAAGCGACGATGAGAGCAGCCTTGGTCTCGAAGATGAAGGTGGTGAAGTGACCAGCGCGGCCTCGGAAGCAGCCGCTGACGTAGCCGAGGCAAGCAGCACGGACGAAACGCCTCAGATCAACGCAGGTGTGTATTCGCAAAGTCAGATACTTGAAGAAAACTTGACACCACCTATTGAACTCCCTCGGCCCGCTCGGGTCGCTGAACCCGTGGGGCACCCGTCAGTTGCGCCACAAACACCGTCTGCATTCCGACATTGTACCAAACAAGTGCTCCAAGAACTCTTGAGAGCTCATGAAAAATCATTTCCCTACGGCCTTCGAAAGGCAGGCCTGATTACAATATGTGAGGCCGAGGGATTGCCTGGTGAGCCCAAAACCATTGACAAACGCCGTTCTATAATCCATCTCTTATCAATAGAAAACTGACCTGCTCCTCGCACAGTCCCTGAGGGTCAACCCGGGAAAAAGAAACCCACCGAGTCCAGCACAATCACTGCCCGACGATCAAATCCACAAGTGACCGTCCCACGAGAAATACACGTTGACGAATCTATCCAATCTGTTCCAATCAATGTTCCCCGAAACACCGAGACGCATCAATTCCCCTCAATCAATCCACAATCGCCCTCGAATAATGACCAAGCCCTTCATATGATCAATCCCGGATTGATGGCGATGAAACGCATCAAGATGGTACCGTGTCACACGGAAATTCCACGTAACGAACCTATAACGCTTGGACGCACACCGGGTAAGTGTCTCTTTGTCTGATGAATTTTAAGTCCAACTGACCAACATGACTTTTTCGAACTGCAGGGCATCCGCATTCAAACGGTGAGGAGTACGATCCCAGTAAGACCGAGTATGTCAGTGACTACGAGGACAGCCCCGGTCGGGAGGAGAAACATGACAACGCGGGAAACGCGATATCAGAAAAAGACACAAACGGAGCGGAGGACAGCGCCATGTATTTCGCGCCACGGATCAACGCAGGTTTGTATTCAAACTGGTAGGTACTTGAACAAAAATTGACAACTCACCTTTTTGGAAACGGTTTGTCATAAATAGATTCTTTCCCCCGCATTGACCCACTAGGGTATCCCGGAGCAGAGAAATCGCGTGGCTACGAACCACGTGAGTTCGGCCAAAGTGACTGACAGTATTCAGCTGTCAATCTGTTAATTTGTTAATTTACTCCGTGTCTTTGCCATTTTGGAACAAGATCAAACAAATGAAATGCAAGCGGGTCAACGGTCAAAATCCGCAGAAACGAGTTTCAATTGCACATCTCCGGAGTTACCCCATTTCCCATCACGCCCCCAGTCGAAGGGAAAATCTAGGGAAACCATACCCATGTCACCCCGAGCACTCACGATGGAATTCTCGAATAGTAGTGACTCCTCCCGGCCGGCGCAGAATGACAATCAGACCGACGCCAAATTAGATACCATGATGATTTATCTCGATAAGTTGACCGCGAGCCAAGAACTGCTGGGACATACATCCCAGCAGACCTGCCAATCCCTCGTCAATCTTCAAGTGGCCTTTGAGGAAATGCGGTTGGAACAGTCAGAAACCGCAGGCAAGCTCGACAACTTGGTCACTACTGTATCGCGATTTTTGGAAGGTCATGAAGCGCACCATGCAGCCTCACCCAGTCGTAGCAGAGACGGAACTGGGGCCAAAACTCGCTATTCCTCACAAGGCGGCAAGCTGTCGGTCAGTTTTTCACGTGTTCACAGCTCATGCCGTGGGCGACGTCGCTTGCATACTTTGTATCCCATACTGATCTCACTAATTAACAAATGCGCAGGGGGCCGTAAGGTTGTGTTGTATGTCGTTGATTGGTAGACGGCCAGAAGATGAGACGTTTCCTGAACCTGCAACTGAAGCTGAAAAGCGTCAGTGGCTGCACGATATGCTCAAGGATCCGGTAGGAGCTCGTGCAGAGCGGGTGCCTGGTGATGTTCCAGATCGCGCCGATCAGCAATTCCCTTTCAAGTCGGGACCAGGGCACCTCAAGGCCACAACGGCGCAACTTCAAATAATGCGGACAATGCTCCTGCAGCACGGCGTGAGACGCTTTCGACCAGACTTCAATGAGCCCTTCAAGTCAAATGGCAACTCATTCTTGTGGGGCTTGGCGGTGAAAATCTTTCTTAGATTAGTTGAGGCCGGTGAGTACCCTGGAGTCAGTCTGGAGTCGGCACCGCGGGAACTCGTGGAGGCGGAGTTCGAACTGCATGTCACTGACTGTTTGAAAAGAAGGCAAGTGGATTTTGTAGCATGGTTTGAATCTCTATGTCTTACTCCCGAGGGCCATGTCTTGCTGCGGCGTTCCTTCCAGGCATCGACAGGAACGCAACCTCACACCAGCGCAACTTTTTCAACAAAAACGTCGCTCAAATAGGGCGTCTCGCCTCTTCAGTGTAAGAACTCAGATTTTATCTCCTCAAGGCGATCACTGACTCGTGTTTTGGGTTGTAGTTGCGAGAACTGCGTCAGAGCACTGCAGCGGATACACCAGGGTTAGAGGCTCTCAGTGCATTTATTGCCCAATGCTGTAGTGATGATGAGGTAATGGGTGAGGATGACGATGAAACTCAGGTGGGCAGTAGGGGGCAAACAAAGACTTTCAAAGTACTCAACTTGGTTTGGCGAAGCGAGGATTGTGAAAGTGTGGTGCTAGGTCTGGATAAACTACGCGAAAATCATCGTCGTATGGCCCCTTCGACACCTCGCGGAATGACGTATCGCACGAGGATCCGTCCTCTTTTGGGGGATCGCAATGAGAGCACCATTGACGCACCACAGGGCCTGACGATTGATTGTTATTCCCCAACATTCTTACAAAGCCGAACCGAAGCGCAAAAGGCCATTCTCAAAATCAAACCGACCCCCGGCCTACATCGATTCAAAGCCTTTTTGGGTTAGTGGGAGTCATCATACAATCAGCGGCCTGTCGCCGATTATTTTCTCTTATTACTGTGCGATCTAAGTTTGGTCACATTTGTACATTGGAATACATGTATATAGCATCTTTGAACGGAGAAAACGGGGAAGCTGAGCGAATTTCCGACCAGAGGCTGTGCTCATCAGTGTTCTTTAAAGAACCTCCTTGGTCAATGTGGAATTATTGATGCGGCATCATCCAAGTCAGCGAATGATTGCGCAGTCTCTTTAAGCCTTTTATATCTTGAGTTGTGAAAGCTGACTTAGGTTGTGTTTGGTAGTTTGTGATTCCTGTCACACAATGTTCGAGTGTATCTGGAATTTGTCCGGTCAAAATGTGATTGTGATCACACAATTGAAATGTTGAGAGAATTAAAATCTCTGAGGTTCCATCCATATCCGCGAATTACCAACAACCTTTTCCTACCTAATCAGCAGACATACGAAAAACTTAGAACTGAAGAACAGATGTCAGGGTCCACGGAAGAAGTTGGTTCCTCTGTGTAAAAGCTTTTCCCACTTATTAGCCGAACCTTGAGAAACTTAGAACTGAAGAACAGATGTCAGGGTCCACGGAAGAAGTTGGTTCCTCAAACGTAATTTCCATAACAACTGATATATCACCATTTGCACTTTGGACCCTGGGCCATTCGACCTATATAACAAGATCTGTTGAGCATTCATCAAACCTACCCATTTCCACTTCAATAACGATAGATAGCATCAATAGCTGTAGCCAGTATCAATGTTTAGCCCCAAGAAACCATCCAAAATCAAGGTAAAAACTTATCCTTTTGAATGATGACAAAGAATAATGACAAATTCACAGAGTTGCTGACGATTTCCTATATCATTCTTCTAGGTTTTAAGTTACCCCGAACCAAATTTGAACAAAAGACGAAGGGGAAGCATTCCAGAAGCTGGTCAATATTTTCATAGATCAAGATCTTTCAATCATGAACATCCTTTTGAGTCCAAGAGAGGGAGTGCTGTGCGGTTCAAAACATTGTCATCTAGTAGGAATTCACCCAAGAGTCGATTTAAATCAATCTTTAGTACCTCAGGTTCCATCGAATCGGACGTCTCGAACTTTGTACCTAAGGTACCAAGCTCAGCTGCATATATCAATGGGGTGGCCCAGGCAGAGAAATTTAGAATATCTGGAAATGATATGTATCATCAGAAAAATTTCAACGCAAGTATACATTCTATTTACTCAATCTTGCCATTTGGCCTTCTTCATCTCATTGACAGTGTAATTGGTTCGATAGGAAGCGGTTCGGCTCTATACAAGGGCTATACAAGCTTACCCGGCCAATTGTCCACCTTATCAAGAAGCTACTCCTGGCTTTGCCACCTCACTCGCTAATCGAGCCTCCGCCTACATGGCCTTGGAGCAATTTACACTGGCCACCACTGACCTGCTACAGTCTCTGAGATGTACCCACCTACCGATATGGTTATCGGACTCGTCAAGATTAACATTAGGCAAACGCGTCTTGAGATTAGTTAAATGTCATTTAGCTTTGTCCAAACCAATCAAAGCAACTGAGGCAATTGAACATCTTAGTGAACCTACCTCCCAAACTTACATTGATCCTTTTCATCCACTCTATCCAGAGATGGTCTCCTTGCTCAGCAAAATCAAACAATCAGAAGAGTCACTTGGGCATCATCGTGCGATAACGATAACCAAGAATGCTTGGTCTCGTATCCAAAATAATCATCTCAAAGCCTCAGGACAGGACCCATCGAAATTTTATGCGGTATGCATCCCCAATTATTTCCTCAAAATACCTGGAGCACTGACATTCACTTTTCAATAGATCCTTGGAGTTTCTCACACATTTACTGCATATCAACTCAAACAATCATATCGCGCTCTTTGTCGTAGACTACATCCCGACAAAGGTGGTGCTGTCAACGTATTCCAACATGTTCGTTTTTCTTTGCATCTCTTTCCTCTCTCCATTCCTCATCTATCCAAAACTGAAATGTCATCTCTTTCCTGTGGCGTGCATCACAGCTTCAAGAAGCTTTTGAAATCCTATCAGATCCCACCAAAAGAAGTACATACGACAGCGGTAGGTCTCAACAACATCAGTCGATACACAATCCCGATGATCATGTGCAAAACAAATTGTTGTTGGGTGGGGGTCAAGCCCGTGCAACATCAATTACAACAACTAAAGAACCCACCTCAGATATCAAGATACCGTTTGATAAACTACGTGATGATTTCGCAGAATCATTAATTGAGAGATTAAACAAAGAAGTATTTGGCAACAAATTACCAGCTGAAATTGATTTGATGTGGAGTAACAGATTGGATACTACTGCAGGCAAAGCTAAATGGAGTGTATTTAGGGATAGTCAAACAGGTGTAATCTTAAGAGAAAAAGTGGTGATTGAATTGGGTACAAAAGTAGTCGATTCGGAGTCTAGATTGATGAATATCCTAGCGCATGAACTTTGTCATGTTGCAACTTGGATTATTGACGGACAAAAGGTTTGTTTCATTTACCGTTCCATCCCCTTCTCTTTGAAGTAACTTTTTCCCTTAACATCGTGTGTGATGTCCTTGGCTTTTAGGAGGAAAAACATGGAAAAAACTTCAAAGCTTGGGCTCGTAAAATCCATAGAGTTATACCACAAATAGAAGTCACTACCAAACATACCTACGAAATCAATCATAAATTCAAATGGAAATGTTCAGCTGATGATTGTCCAAGGACGTAAGCTTTCTCAGATTTTATGATTATGTCCAATGAGATCTCAGGCTTTGGGCTGACTTGATTTTTTTTTCAAAAAAATACAGGTACGGGAGACATTCAAACTCGATTAAACCTGATAAACACATGTGTGAATGCGGTAGAGACTTGATACCTGTACCAAGAATCAGAGAAGAGGAATGAAGAAAGTGACTGAAGAGGAAAGAGATGATGGCAAACTTGATGATAAGAGTATAAGAAAAGATTTTATCTTGCTTCTTTTTCTTCTATCTTCTCTTGTATCAGTTTTATTCATTTTTGGGGATTCTGTTGGGTAACTTTAGAACAGGTTACTATGTTCGACTTTGATGTCTTTTGGACTCTCTAGGGTTTTCTTGTTTCCCTTGATCTATCTTTGAGAAATTGATAGTTTTTCTTACAAATTCATTATTTTCTTTGAATACATTTGGCATACTTGCTTCTGTAGCTCCACAAGACTGTCTTCGAGGGGCCTTGAATATGGTTTATTTTTCAAAAAGTTAACAAAACACGGCAGTAAAATACCTGGAATTGAGTGTCACCGTAGATCGAAGCCGCTTGTTTGAAGATTGGTGTCAAGATATTCAAAAAACCTGTTTATAAGTTGATCCAACCGAAGGGTCTTGACCATAAAGACGTGAGGCTTTGTGTATTTCTTGTGGTGTGGCTTTCTGGAAAATGTTGCGGCTAGATCTAAGCAGCGGGCAAATTAAAAGACATGATTAAAATGCGACTCAAAGTTGAGGGCGATGGATATGTGGCATGTGCTACTCGCGTCCCTGTTGCATCACAATTGGCATGTGTTTGAACATGCCTAGAGGTGACTGCACACCTAGCGATAGACCCGCTGCAAGAATGAATAACTATGAACATGATACAGTGATTTTACAAGACATATAACGTCTTTCACAAAAACAGTCGGTCAAACCGGTCTCAAGGCGAAATCCACATCATGATCATTGATAAACAGTATAAGTTCTCGTCGAATATTATCAACAATGGTTTGAAAACTGGTGACAAGGTATTCAACAAAGGGCTTCCATTTTAAAGGTGAACCAACAGTAGGTTATTCAGGCTACGATCGTAAGATTTCATCGATTTCTTGTTGTTGATTTGGAATAAGAGCTTGAAGATAAATCTATCAATGGAAATCAGCGGGAAAAAAATCATAATTAATGAAATCTTTTTGCCAAGACGAGGTTAAAAAATTGATGATTGATGCTCACTTACAATCACGTCTTCGACCATAGGTCAAAAGAGGTAATAAGCGGATTGTTAAGATTGTACATTCATTGTCTAATCACCTGTAATGAAAGGGACCTTTGCATCTTTTCGTAACAAAAATTCATAATAAGAAATCGAAAGTTTCGAAAAGCCAAGCACGGAAGTTGCAAAATGATGAACTTACAAGCTCCTTTGGCCAATGCACCTTTCAATGTGTTTGTAATAAACCATCCATCAACTCTTTGAAAGCGAAGAAAAGGCACAACATCAGGGTTTTCTGGTCCATCGATAGTAGATACAGCTCGACTTGAAAAAAAATTGAATGATTCCGGCTTTAACATGCATGTAGATTTTGAGTCACATTTTAGATACTAATGAGATACTGGAAACATTCGATAAGAAAAACTTACTTTGAACGTCCCATCCTATCTCTTCATGTGACATTATTCCAGACTCTGCTGCACTTAAATCGAATTGTTGACCTGAAAGATGATGGGACAACGAGATAGTTGTTGGTGTCAGTAGGCTGAGAGACCTATTATGGTGGAGCAAAAACATGTCGGTTCTTCATTATGGTTGGTTTTTTTGGTCTCTCTTCAACCTGGTGAGCTTGTCAAGTTTCCAAAACAGACAAGTAGAAGCTGTTTGAATCAGCTGACGGCAATGACGCGACTTTCTTCACGGGTTTTTTGGTGTAAAGGGCAGAATTTCTTCTATGTGTTTGTGCAATCGAGAATTCATGAACAGAAATGATAATGCCGGCACTATGTACATGGGGAGAACGGTGATAGTGACGATGTTTCAGCTGCAATCGTGCTGTGAAAACATCAGATCAGAGAGCCATGTTTCCGAAAAAGGGATGAGGGCACTGCAGGCTCAGACATCGATGGATTCATTGCGTCGTTGCATTGGGCGCGGTTTCTTGTTGGCGTTGAGTGCGACAGCGTTGAGGTTTGGAATGGATGACCTGATGTATTTCCGTAGTCTGGTAACGACGAATCAGTGTTACACGGAGATGGAAGGGGGTTGATTGGACATACTTGGATTTCCCATGTGTTGGTGCTTGCCTGATGGCCGATGACATTACCTCGCAAGCTGATTATGTTGCCTACATCAAGCGCGTTCATACTCGACGTCAATGTGATATAGGATTCGACGTAAAATTGGGCGAAAAATTCTACGCGCTTTCAAAAAAAAGTTCAATCAATATTGAGAAGATGATACGATAGCTGCAGGATGATTTACATTGCCGGTGTTGTTTCGGTGAAGAACTTTGATGACTTCAACACTGAGACCGCGGCCTGGAGAGGGACAGTGTGACCATTCAACAATTCTTCCGAAACCGTATGTGGAGGTTTTATTAGTCAAATGATTCGGGGGGACTCCGGCATGATCGATGCTGATGGTGTTGTCGGGATCTTCGATAATTACAGGAGCGGCATTCGCCACACCCGCTACAACTTGTCTGTCGATACGATACGCGTGGTTACTCTTAATAGTGGTTTCGTCTCGCTTCCCGGCGATCAATAAACTAATGCATTGGGGTGATCCAGTGTTAACTATAACGTCGCTCTCGAAGAATTGATACCGGGCGCTTCTGTGAGGCTCTGGAAAGTCAACCTTGAAACATAAATCAGTGTTCTGCACTGCGCAGTGATAGGGACAGCTTACTTCTTTGTTGGTCCGGAAAATGCTGCTGAAGCGAAGAGGGAACGGAGATGATGAGTAAGATTCCATGGTAAATTGGGGTTGTTGAGAGTGGAGTCTACGCTTCGTAAGGATCGGATTGGGGTCATCAAAAATAAGTTTGTCGTTGGCTTCATCGTCGGCTTTGTGTGCTTTTGCGGCGGAAATTTCGAATGGGGAGGCCAGCTATGTGAGCAGCCCAAATCGTTGCGGCCTGGCCTAGGTGGAATGTCGCACAAGGCATTGAATGGTGATGGATGTCACGATTGAGCAATCAACGGGGAGGCTGAAGGCCAGGGTGTCGTGCGATTGTTGAGACTGCCTCGGTCACGTCTATGCGTCCACTCATTGATGAATCACCAGCGATCGAGCAAAGGTGATAGGGTAGTAGCGACCAGGGAGTTAGTCTTTATCGACAAGTGGGATTTGTGATGAAAGAAACATGAATAGACCCACACTGTTCCTTGCCTTCTCTATCCAGTATCTGGATAGAAATGAGATGGCCTCGTCGATGCGGTTATCAGTAACATAGTCATCACGTCGCACGAACCCGCGCATGATCCATTTGGGGTGTGTTGGTATTGTAGAACCGCTTACGCGTCTCAATCAGGGTCTGGGTATACCAATGCTGCAGGTTTCAAGCGTCAAACGTGAACCACACATCGACGCGCTTCAGAGGCGTGCAAGACTGGTCGCCGTGGGTCCTGCCCATTCTATCATGAAATGCGTTGAGCAAGATGGCATATTTAAATACGAAGACCGAAAATCTCCATGCGACTCATCCATCCTTGGCTTGGTTTGAATGGAAAGATCGATTGCACATCTTCCAAGAATGTGCCATGGTCGGGTGAGACAAACTCTTCCAGGTCGTCCCAGGGTCCGTCTTTGAACGTCCTTGTCAACTCAGGTATCACTAGTCAGAATGTATACAACTGTGATCGCGTCGTTCGAACACGAGGCCTGGTGATTCAAAGATGAAATGCGTGGGGCAAGATGACATATTGAAATATCAAGACCAAAAAGGACATTGCAACTCATCTATCCTTGGGTTTTGTTGGAAACACCGATCGTCACATCTTCCAAAAATGTGCCATCGTCGAGTGAGACCAATTCTGCAAACTCTGCTTGGTCGGCGAACCCCAGCATACGTTTTTGGAAGTCATTTCAAAGTCAGGTGCACTGGCCGAAATATATATAGGGCAACTCTTGGAACAGCACCATGGAGCCACGCTCCGTTCGATCTCACATCCCGACATTGAGACCATATTCTCCAATAATCTTTCAAAAGCAACCCCACCCAATATAGCTGTTAGTCAACTTTACTACTCCTTGCTCTTGTGGGTGTCATCCTTGAGAAGTACGTTATTCTCAGCAACGTAACCCCCTCCAATCTGGCTTTCTCAACAACTGACTCTAATTCCACTATTGCTGACGATGGCATAGCCTGTCCAATCTCATCCTGCAACATTAAAAGCACATCCTTCGACGATTCTTCAAGTCCAATCTCATCCATAGCTCTTAATTACCTTTACGACCTTCTCCTTGCGGCTGTTGGCCTCTTTCTGTCGAGGTACGTCATTTCAGCAAGGAGACCCCCTTCATCATATCTCAACCTGGCTTTCTCAAAGACTGACTTTATTACCGCTTTTGCCAGTTTTTGCTGGAAGTGTCGCCTGATCCTACATGTCACGAATGCCATCAACATCTAGAACTCGGATGTCCCTCGACTCGGGTTCTCAAGCTCAAGATACTTACTCTCCCGAGCACCACGATTACATGGATGATTCATCTGAATACAAACCTTTTGATGGCGATACTGCCCCTGCCACCGGGCCTTCACCTCATGCATACCTTGCCCAATTGAGCCCCACGGAGTTAGCCTCCGTTTTAAAGATGTATTCTGCAATGAACACCTTACAGTCTTCACCCACAATCACCCCCTCGGCTCCTTCCGCAGCCGTCGATTCACATCCATCTACTACCAATGCCAATGGTCTGGACCCTGCAATTGAAATGAAAATCAACCTTTTGTCCTCCACAATGCGTCAAAAATTCCTCGTCCCAAACCTCAACCTCAGGACTAATCAGACTACTGTCCCAAACATCACTGAGATGGTGATGATCTTCGCCCCTCACGCTAGACCCCGTGGATCTGGCTACATAAGGAAAGACCTTTGGATTGAAGCATACAATCAGGATGTTAAGCCTCTATTGCAACCTTTCATTCGGGCCGTACGCAATGTCCCCATCGAGGCGGAGAGCAATGGCTATGCTGGATATCCTTGGGAATACTACAAAAGTCGAGAGTTCGACCCATCAGCCCGTTGGATCACCACCAACGTCCTAGCCGATCTTTTACACCACTTCTGTCCCGATAAACCCATCCCATCGAGGCGTGCTGCTCGAGAGAGAATGTTTCGTCAAGCGGTGTGGGGGGATGAGCATGAAGAAGATCCACCACCACCTTACTCCGCTCACCTCGCGCGTTGTAATGCACCCCACCACCTCGCATTGGGGGTTGATCACCTTCGATTCACCTTGCAACAGCAAGAGCCAAACCTGATGATCCCAACTCAAACTAACAAACCTGTGATGTGTAAAATCTATGAAATATACATACAACATCGTGTTCGAGTGGCAGGTGACCCCGTGGCGGGTGTTGACTTCTTCTGGGCGGAATCTAAGTGAATACAATGGGATAAGTGGAAAACATCACCTCAACCTTGTTTGTTTACCTCCATGTTCAATGTGGCTTCATGTGACCGTAGTTCGTACAAAGTTTATCAACATGTTGTAAACCTCCACACTTACAATGAACAATCCATTTTCGTTATGCTCTTCTTTTAAACATTTGATGATTCCAGTCTTCGCTAATTGATTTACAACGAATCTTCTCTTGAATACATTGATCATTGAATGTCACGCCGTCAGACCACACCGCGCCAGTGAATTTATGCGGGAATGTCTTATGCTGACTTCAGCTGGCCTCCATTGTCATCTGCCTGTTGGCGCGGTACGTGAGGCTCTGTGACATTGATTCTCCGATGTCTCTAACTAAAGAAGTTAGTGTAGAATGTGTTTCATTATTAGCCCAAACATTAAATATTGCATGTCAATTC
>MWRL01009710.1:0-11785 GCA_002157085.1 Melampsora occidentalis | reverse complement strand
GGAGTAAAGTGTGAAGGTCTTTGCCAGCAAGACTGAAATTTCATACAAAAAAAATCAAGAGGAGTCCTATGAAATTTGATAATTTTGGTGACCAAGAAGGACGGAAGACTCTGAGAAGAAGACTGAAAGGTTTGTTTGAGATTTCTCAAAAAAATTCCTGCTATCTCAAAGGCCGGATCCGATCACCAACAACAACAAAATTTTGGTCCAGCTCAAGAGAGAGGACAAAATCAGTGTGATTTGCCATTGTGGTTCCACTAACGGAGAAAATCTTGCCGAGGAGCCCCAACGGGAAAATCCAGATGTTATGTCTTCCATTATGTGATGTAGCACAGTGTTGTTGTAGCGTGATACACCTTCATCATCTCATTTCCTTTGATATAGATCTCACGATCCTTTACAAATCATAGCTGGATTTTGGGCTTTGAGGATTCTACACCGATTCTAGGATTCTGCTTTGGTATCAAAAAGGAAACCACGATCACACTTGAGAAAGGGGTGAGAGTGTGAGTGATTATTGTAGCCCTACTGAAATCACAGAAATCTCGCCGATAAGGGACAAAAATCATAGAATAAGACAAAGAGCTTCTTCGTATCCCCTTCACGTAGTCCAGCTTGAAGTCTTGCCGTTTATCTCATGTTCCTATGTCTTCCGTGATGTGATGAAACAGTGTTGATGTGGTGCAAGAAGGAGCTTTTTGGTGAGAGTTTAACACAAAGGGCTTCTTCATATCGCTTTATATCACGTTGGCCATTACCAATGGAAATAATTCACGTAATCCAGCTTGAACTCAAGTCTTACTACGTGAAGCTCATGTTCCTATTTAAGCTCTGCTTTTTGGGTGACGTCTGACCCAGTTTTTGGCATTAAAATACTCAGCCATAATTTAAGAACACCAGTGATTGATTCATCACATCTATCTTGTCTATGTACTCATTAGATCACTCACTATGTTCACCAAAGGCGCCCTGAAGGCCAAGAAATGGATTGGTAATTCTCTCTCATCGAGCTCACTTGTTTGATTACCTTGGTTGACCTATGGCCTATTTTGATTGAACACTTCATAGCCAAGATAATGACTCGAGTTTCTAGACACACGTTTGGTGCACCACACCGGATCTTGATCAAGTCTCCGCTGCACAAGCGGGCCTCAAAAGCCAGGAAGTGGATCGGTGTGCTTCATTCTCATTTCTGGCCTTCAGGTCTAGCAATTTCTCTTTGCTGACTGCGCTCATTCTGGTCTCTCTGCCTCACAGCATCAAGATTTGGTTCACGTCGATCCCCTAGAGGTCTGCGACTCAGAACCAGCCCACCAAACACCAATCTACCAAGCCCTATAGATACCACTCTTTCTGATTGTACTCAACTCGAATCCAACAGTCCTGACAACAATCCACAATCTTTGACACCTAGCCCTGCAACTGAATTGAGCAGTGGAACCCTGCAACTACCTTTATTCAAATCCAATTACAATCCTTCCAATTCCTCAAATCCGACGCACTTGGGGTGTACTACTGTGTATCGTAGTGCCTCTTGCACCGCACTTCACGCTCATCATACGAATGGCTCTTACCAGCGCCCCAGGGCGGCATCGGCACCGGTCTTGAGACAATCTTATAGCAGTACTTCAATAAGCAATACTTCGATAAGCAATACTTCAATAGAACAGGCCTCGGGTGTTCACACTCTTCAATACGCGAGCTCTCCATTCAGACAGAGTCCCATACATTTAGAATTTCCTATCCCAAACATCCCTCAATACACTTTGGAGGATGTCCTCAATACGTCTGAAATAAGCGCCACTCTCAATCTGACTCTTAACTCGCCAGCAATCAGCTTGATGAGCATTGATCGCTACTCTCTCATAGGCCCACCAATTATTCAGCGCGCCCACAAGCGCTCAAGATCGGTATCAGGATGTGTCTCTACCTCTATAGAGCCTTGTGTTGAGGGTAAGTGCCTTGTTGATACGTCATGGAAGCAGGGCACAAGTAGGTGCTGAATTATCCTGTTTTGTTACAGGTCGACCTGAAAAGCGTCGCAGAGTGGCTTCCGAGCCCGATATACATGCTTGTCAACGGTATGTTAGGAAGCGCTCTGGATCAGTGTCTGTCTACGATCCAATTGATGGTAAGTCTGAACTTTCTAATCATTTTGTAACCAAACCTCATCTTGACCATTTCTTTTGTGCTCCAGAACCAGCTTACAAGCGCCACAGGTCTGTTGCGAAATCAATTCGATCTTCGTCCACTGTAAATAGTCAGCCACTTTTATAGAGTCTTAGTTAGAACCGTCCAATTGGACTGCTTATTTCATTTGAAGGATTACAGAAAAAGAGTATGAGAGTTGGAAGTATTCCAAGGAGGAGATTACATGTAAATAGATGTATATATATAGAATTACGTAAATTTCATACTTCTTTTGAAACTAAGCTGTTATCGGATAGAACTGCCACAAGACCTATAGTAGTGAAGTACTTTTGGCCTCACTAACAGCATAGAGATTCTCAAAGAGGACAAAAATGAACAAACAGGTGTAAAAACTCCATTTTTCTACACCACATATGGATGTAACTGTTTCTTAATGCCTGAAGAGAGTCTTTCGGGGTTTGTGGCTCTGACTGTACCATTAATCTTGTGCGTTGGGGGTATTTGAAGTTAAAAATTCATGGCTTTTGTGGAATTTACACATAGACTTCATTTGGCTGCGTTGATAAAATTTGCATATACATGTATACCAACTTTAAGACATATGTAAAATCAAGATGAATGGTCTTAGAATTTGTTGTCACTTTCAAGATCCATAGTACATGTATATTCTGAGAGAAGTCAAAATTAATCATTGAATATGAAAAATGTGACACCCACTCCAATATATCAATGATAGACAATTGAGAGAATAGTAAGTGCTGCAACGATTGATCAAGAATTACATGATTAATCAAGATGGTACATTGCAGTCAAAGAGTTGAAAGGTATGGCCGTCCTGCTCGGCAAATAAGCCATCAAGTGTGTGCAATCAGCGGTGTCAAATCAAATACCTTAGCTAATTCCACTATTTTATTTCTTCAACTTATCATTCAACTGCTCCTCATATGTCTTCACCCGCTGCCTTACAAACGTCAACCACTCCTCTTCTGTCATATTTCCCTTTTCTTTCTCCAGCATGCAAATCCTCCCTACCACTGATTCAGAGATCTGACACGAGGAACCAAATCGAGTAAGCTCGCCGTCTGCATGGCGGATTTCCTCACCGTCTGCATCAACTGCAGTGGAAGGTGTAGATTTGTGTTTAACCTTTTACAAGAGAAGATATCAGCCATGGCAATTGACCAAATCAGAATATCAGAAGCAGAAGCAGCTCACTCTTGTATCCCACACCATTTCCACTACTCCATCAACTGCTGAAAAATCAACCTCAATTCCAAACTCTTTTATAATGAAAGAAGCTCCAACAACGTTCCCCCTTGGCTTTGACCCCTCCAGTTGATAGGGCTCTCCTGTACATCGATCAATGAGAGAAAACATACCATAAGAGTACCGAGTATGATCATGTTCATCCTTGTGATTTGTGTTTTTGAATCCATCACAGGTGACCACTAGATTAGAAGCAAAAACCTGGCCGTTTGGGGTAAGCTGCCATTCCAATTGATGAAACCCAGGAATGTTGGAGTCTTTTGCCAGCTTGATGTTAGATTCAAAGACGGATAGGCAAAGGGTTGAGAATTGCTCGGCCCAAAAGTCCCGGATCTTGTGAAATCGTGTCATACGTTCAAGGTCATCTTCCGCTTCCTCCCCTTCCTTGGAAGAAAAATCCTTGAGTGCGTATGGTCCTATCACATTACACAAGAGTTGGTCTCAGTACAAGACTATGAACTGATTATAAAACCAGAACACTCACCAAGACTTTTTCCAGGGTCCGACCCCCCTCTCCACCCGCAGCATCCCATCCAACCCCAAGCAAGACAAGCTAAAATGAATATTTGGATGGAGCTATGAAGACTACAAGGGTTACGGGCTCTTGCGTGTAGAAACGGTGTTGATATCCCAACTCGGAAGCTTTCTCTTTTTTCGTTACTCATTTCCTTGAATGGATTACATTGGACTGCTATCACCAATGAAGTATCTCTTTTATTGACAACAACAACCGTACCAAAATGGATCTTCAAATTCTTTAAATACTCTCCCTCTGCACGATACTTGGCACTCTCTTGAAAGATGAAAGTGCTATCCTCTGGAACCCCAAACTTTTTAGCAAGCTCAGCTTTAAACGCAGTCCTTCTACTGTGTCTACGAGGAAAGACTCGGCCCAGGTTATTTTCTTCATTTCGTTTCACTTGTGCCTTGACAGCAGAAGGCAATGTTTTTGATTTAAAATTTTTAACTGGGAACCCTTGTTCCTGATTTCGCCGGCGGTTTTGAGATCGACCCATTTTCTGATGGAATATTTGAGGTAAGAAAGGATATCCTTTGTTTGATAGAGCATTAGGGGCGGGAAAGGGCCTTAAGTGAAAGCTCACCTGGACAATGTCTGAATGCAAAAAGGATGAAAGCTTCATCAATTCAACAAGGAATACTAGGTCTGTTCCGGAGTTCTGTGCAGGGGAAAATCAAAAGATTAGCTGTTGATTGCTGAGTTCGGAATACCAGTGTAAAGAACATCTTACCAAATGGTGTTTAATCAAGAGCAAAAGATAGATTTTCGCTTGATTTGAATTGGGATCAAGTTTGCAAGTAGATCGTTTGAACAATCTCCGTCCAATACTTTCAGCTTTAAGTGGAAGCTAGATGATGATGATACAGGATGGATCGATTGTTGTGCTTTTTGTTGCGGAGGCCTGAAAGAAGTTGACTGATTTAAAAGGTACAGAACTGTAGATTAAGGTGAGAACAGTCGAAAATTGGCTGTTTGTGCTGCTTATTTCTATCTCATTGAATTTGTCATGTGGATTGCATTAGATTGGGTATCCAGATGAGAGTGTTGTACCAAGATTTACGAGATACTGACAGTGAAAAGCCCGTAACTTGACCGCTGATTTACTCAAGTCAATTCCAAAACTAAGAGATGTCTTGTTCTTTCTTCAGAACGCCAGGTGTGCAGGACTGTTATCTCAGTATCAGCATCTCATGATTGATCCCAAAGCAAAAGAGATGATGAATACATACTACGTAAAACTATCAAATAGCAAAACTAGATACCAAACGATCACTTGTAGCGAAAGCGATAATCAAACCAAATCAAAAGAGAAGTTTAGTCAGGATCAAATCACATCAACTATGATACAATGGCAAGATAATCAACCTACCTGTAAAGCACAAAATGACACGATGTGATCTGTTGAGTAATGAAGACCAAAATCGTTCACAACTAGAGTTCGTTGAACAAGAGCATTACAATATAAGATAATCAATGAGTAATAGTCAACGATTGTAGGAGAAGGATTGTGGCTGGGTTGTTTACATACGTTTGAGGTAGATCAGGATCCTAAAAAGATGACAATCAATAATGATATAACCCTACAAACAATTCCTGAAGTTCATTAGCTGCAAGTTCTTATTAGTAAGATGATACGGCAAGAGCAAGAATTCAGATTCACTTTGAAGAGAAACGTAGTTGAATCGAGATAATCAAATGTAATCAAGAGGTTTGATTGAAGGATTGGGAGATCGAAGTGTCCTGAGCAGTCTGGATGAAGGTCTTGATTCGATAGGTTCAACTGTAGATTGCGAATGGAGATTCAAAATAAACAGATTAGTCAAATTTCACCGAGTTAACTAGAAAGATTTCAAAAGGAGGGTTTTTTCTAAACTACAGCTTTGTTTTCAATTGAAAAGATAAGAGGGGGCACATCAGTGTAGAGAATGAAACCTTGGAAACAACGCAAACCTTCAAGAAACAAAATCTCAATCAATTGACGTAGACCTGGAAGGCTGAAGCAACACAAACCTTCAAGAAACAAAATCTCGACCAATTGAAGTACTTCAATAAGGATTTTTACAAAAGATTCTTTCACCTGCCGCTAATTTAATGCAGTGCCGGACCCCAGCTTCTGAAGGGCAGCAGAGCCGCTCAATACCGTGTTGTGATAAAACCCTTCCTTATCAATGGTCACTACGGGTTCAATATTTTTCATGTATGTATGTACACTGAGAGTTGCTATTTGAGTCAAAAATGTTGATTGATAAATGAAACCCACACTCAGCTTATTAGTTTGTCTTTTTATTGGACACACTTTTTCTTTATTGGTTCCCACTCAAAAAATCAATCACTCTCAGGAAGCTTAATCATTCAAATTGCAATACTCACACGTGCACGACTTGATTCCCATGATATTGTGTCGTCCATTTGCAAGTCATCTGTTTTCCATTTTGTCTAATTTATTATATCAAGGCTATGAAAACGAATTTAATCTAACCATAATAGGATCAATAAGTTCATATACATTCAATGAAGTTTGATTTAAAAGAATCGAAATGAAGACCATTAAGATTGTAAAAGAAAGGTAAAATTGAAGCAGATGATCCCCATGCTGTAATATCTCACGCAAAAATGAAATGATCAGATTGCTATTTGAGATTTTGTTTCAAGATGATCAAAAAGACTTAGGACTTCTTCTTTCTGGTACTTCGATCACTTGAATTGTTGTATCAGCAGACGCACTAATCAATCGACTTGAATCCATCAAAAAACTCAAAGAAGTCACTGGAAATTCATGAGCACGTAGGATAGACAAAATAGGTTAAAAGGATCAACAAATTGAAGAAATAAAATCAGTCAGACATTCTTGCAATCTGATAAATTACAAAACAAAACTTACCCGAAGAGATGAAGCATCTATAACAGAAACGGTCAAATCACTACTTGAAAGTGCTAAGAGTGTACCTGAATCACTTAAATCAAAAGCAGTCACTGGTCTAGTAATTGATCTTGATCGTCTTAGAGATCCATCACTTAAATTCCAACAAGTACGCTGGCTCCTTTTTTTCTATTTTGTGGATTTAATATTGTAAAAAACGTTTTCGGATGTGTGACCATGTCCGAACCTATTTTAAATATTGAAAATGTCAAAAGAAATTAATTGTCTAATAAGACATCTAAGAGAACATTTAAGGAGAGAGGATTTTTTTGGATCGACATAACCAACCTGGCACTACGAAAAGATGTAGATGTATGCGCTTGGGGTGGAATAAGCTCATGTAATTGTTTTGATTTGATCTCGTTCTTTTGTTTTGTAAACTGGGTCAGTTTGATAGTCAATGAGTGGAACTCATTTAAAGAAGGCGAAGGTTTACATGTGTACCATCTTCTGAGAAATCTGTGTTTAAGAGTTCGCCAGCTGGACAAGAGATAGGTGTAGAGATTGCTGATTTGAGAGATGGATAAGATAATAGCTTTATTTGATTATTGCTTCCACCGACAGCGAGTAACTGAGATGAAGCGCATGAGAGACAATTGATCGACTAAAGAAGATGAATACAGAAACATTAGTAAAAAGACCTTCCGGAGTTTGACGGGTGACTGAGAATAACCAACCTGGTGATCATTTCCAGTCTTATCAAATCTAATATCCGATGATATGTATTGTTTTTTACTCTGAAAATAATACAAAACAATGGATGATTTACTCAGCAATGTCGCACAAACAGAATTGAAATCATTCGATTCCAATGAGGAAAATAGGTTTAATGGACAAGTATAGATCTTTTAACTGACTCTTTTGAGTGATTTTTTCACTTTTTGGTTTTCTCCTAGTTCTCCTGTTTGTCAAAGATCAAAACTTTGTGACTAAATTCGAAATCAAAGAATGTATGTGTACCATAGAATTAGATTTCAAGATAATTCCAAGCGAATAGATCCAAAAATGCAGTAACTAAATCAAGATGCTCACGTCTTCTGATAGCTGACCAAGAGCCTTCCAACCAACTTCGATCCGATGTCACTCTCTTAACAATTCTACTGCTTCTATCACCGCTTGTCTTGATGCAGGATAGTCTCTAGATTCTCGTACCTGATCCCAGGAATCCTTATTTGATGTGTGTTTCAATCGTTTCTTGAGTGCACCCACTTGAGTAAGTCAAACGTTAATATCACCACCAAGTGGTAACACATCAGTCGAAGATTTCAGTGAATTGATTTGATTCTTAATATTGTTGCTCAATCTTGATGTCTCAGTGGTAAGAGTTGCAAGTTGGTTCGTAATTGACTGATGCTGTTGTTCATCTAACACTGATGGCACACGTGAATGTAGGTCTCGAATTCGGTCAAGGTTGTCGTTGACTGATCAGATTCCATTGTTTAGGGAAGAATTTTTTGTAAACGATCTGATGATTAGATTGGAGCCAATAAGAAAAAACAAGAAGAAAAGTAATGAACATACCGCGTTCATGAAAGCGGGCATGTCTAGCATTTGTAGGGTTTTCTTTCACCTCGTTGAATGACTGTGAAGGATCCAATGAGTAGAACGTATTGAGAAAACGGGAGCTATGTAGATCAAAGATTATATGAAAAAAATTCAAGGAAGATTATCAGATCTCAACTTCACAATCAGTGTTAAACATTGAGAAAAAAATAAAGAGACTTACATCTAACATTGACTGAAGGCCAAACAATTGGACTGTGTTTTCTAACAATATCTTTCAAACCCACAGCCAAGCAAGGACACCCAATTCACAGATAGCCGTATGCCTCAGTGGTTCGTAGCGCAGAGGCCAACAACACCAGAGACAAGCGGCAGCACTGATATTTGAAGCTTGAGGCTGTGTGAGTGGTGTTGAAGTTATACAACCGAAAATCAAAAGCAGCATGTCCAATAGTTTGTATCGAGGTAGCCACGTGGGTTGTTCTTATGATTACTGAGTATGGAAAACAGTCCACGGTTTTGAATCTTTCTGGAATTGGCTCTATGAGGCCTTGAACCAGCTTAGCCGGCCTCTCGGGTTTTCTGACCCCAGGGACCCGGGCCCAGCTACATACCCTGTCGGGCCTCTAGCTCCCAAATTAAATCCTCCAGATTGATGATACTTTTGATACAAGGCTTTACTCTAAAAATCATATTTGATGGTCAATCACTCAGATAATCTCATGGAGCAAGATAAAGATACTGTCAATTTTATCTCTAGTGCTCATCTCAATTTTCATCAAAAAGAGATCAACAACTCGAAAAATGCTAGAACAAGCGATATTGTTCAACCAAACGTCCCAATGGAAAAAGAAACTTTAGAAACGCGACCAAAACCTCGAGAAGGAACGACTGATTTGCATCATCCTAACTGTCAAGTTGAAATATCTTGTCAATCCACGCTTTCAACATTCGCAGCAACATCAACTTCTGCTATAACTACTATAGCCAGCGACGAAGACGACTCTTTTATTTCTGATCAGTTGGCATGTGAAATCCACAAAGCTCAAGAGTCTCTTGCCGATCTTGATGGTTCTGATGCGGAAGAACAGATGATGAGCCCCAGTATTGAGACCAGATGGATTGAACAAACTTCAAAACCAAACTACTCTCAGGCGAAGAAATGCAAAGATTCTCAGTCTTCTTCGAAACATTGTTGTCATCAAAAGAGAACTTTTTCCGATGAACTTACTGAAGAGAGAAGAAAAATTAGAGCAAGAGTAGAAGCTCCCAAATCTTTGATAGCAACCCGTCTTAATCCTGAAGCTCCATCCAATTCAGCATTACTCTCTACTACCTCCACTCCAGCAAATGGTACTCTTGACTCGATTTTGAAAACATCACACATCACACAACAGGGAGCATTCGATTCTGCTCAAACATGTACAAAAGACAGTATTATCTTCTTCAATTTGAATCAACAATCAAGCACAGGACAATCAACACAGCAGATTCACACAAATCTTCCTTCTCCGACAATCTCTCCTGTAATAGCAAATGTTGGATCAGGAGGAGTAACCTGCGATCATTCAACAGAAATACACAAGGAATTATCAGAGAAGAAACCGTTGTCCGCTTCATCTGCTCTGCGTGTATACTCTCAACTGATTTCCGCCTTAGACGAGGCAAGGCTATCCGATTGTTTGACTGATCCAATGGTAGCTGAACTTGAGCGTCTCAAAGCTAGGTGTAAGAAGACAGGAACCGGTAAGCTTCTGTGATTCTTTTGAGCCCGCTCCCTTATTGAAGCTGATTGCTGTCTTTCAATAGCAATAATACTTCAGAAACCCCTGCCTCCTGAAGATAATGTTATAATCATACCGGACGATGAGGATGAAGACTTGGTGGCTAGATGTAGACTTTCACTTCAAGTCTTTAATTTGGAGATGGGAGATATTGAGGCCATCGCGCAGCCATCTGGATCGCTTCATACTTTGAGGAAAAATGATGTATCAGAAAATGTCAAGGATGTAGGTATTAAGAACAACAACATGATTAAGAAACTTAATGAACCAGTCAAAACAAGCCAGGAGCGGGATCGATTCAGTGAAATTTTATCAACCAACAATTCTTCTTTTGCCAAAAAACAAGACCTTCCTACTCAACCATATCCCACTGAAAATCAAATGAATAATCTAAGTACTGTTTCTAACGATTCTTCTCAACTTGAACGATCAAACATACCTCAAGATCAACTTGGAGAACTGACTCTTACAAACAATCAATCTACCAAGTTACAACAAGAAAATTTGATACACAGCTCGCCTTCCCTTTCACTTCCTGAAGAAGAAGATCCTCCAATCAAATCACGGAACTACACGCAGCAAAACAACGATTTGAGTACTGTACTTTGTAAATCTACTCCATATGTCGATCCAGCTCGATCTGAAGAAGCGATTGAGGAGTCAACTGCTGAGGAAACTTGTTCTCCTATGTCTCAAGAACAAATTGAGAAAACCAAGCAACTAACCCCCACTGAACATCAAATCAACGATTTAGATATGGTTCCTAACGATTCTTCTCAACTTGAACAATCGAACGGACCTCAAGACCAAATTGGAGAATTGGCTCCTACAAACAAACAATCTAACGAGTTGCAACAAGAAAACTTGATCAACAGCTCGCCTTTCCTTCCACTTCCTGAAGAAGAAGATCCTCCAACCGAATCACAGGACTACGCGCAGCAAAACAACAATTTTAGTGATGTACTTGGTAAATCTACTCCATATGCCCAACCAGATCGATCTGAAGCAATTGAAGATTCGGCTGCTGAGGCAACTCATTCTCCTCTGTCCCAAGAACAAAATGAGAAAGCCAAGACTTCAGTTGATTTGATTCAAGAGAACAACCAAACAATAAGCAAGAGATGTTTAAGAGCCAGACAAACAGCCACTATTGTGGTTACAACTCCAAACATCAAAAGTATCAATAAGACTCCCAAACACCACGTCCAAATCGGACCATCTCGACGTCGAGACAGTCAGAAGGCCTGCAGATTGTTCTTCAGAAAGTCTGCTAATTGAGCCCTGCCTTAGTTCAGCAGCTCTGAGTTGAGCTGGTAGCTTCAATCTGAGCTTTCTTTGAGCACAGCTGTTTCGTCCAGCAAGACTCAAGTTCAGGAAAACCTTAGCCCTCCTTTCAAACAACTGAGTATTGATTCTAATTCACAATCCCTCAAGATCCCTACCACCGTTCCCGACCCCAAGCTCCAAAGTTATATTCAATGAACAATAAAATGATGAAAAATATAAAATTGCAAGTGATCCATAACCAAATGAAATTTGACTCATAAAAAATATTTGATTCCTTCACGAGTTGACCATCTTCTTTCACCATTCTCAATAAATTCAAAAACAATACGATAAATTCATTTGGTTCATGAAAAG
>KZ143654.1:0-10261 GCA_002157085.1 Melampsora occidentalis | reverse complement strand
GTGGATCGGCAGAGAAAACGTGAGATCTACTACATCAATTGGCAACCCCTCATAAGCAAAATGATAAGGCATTGCGTGGTGTGGTGATCTAGGTGGTAGTGTGCAAATGGGAATAGTCAACCAGTTGAAATGGTGGGTGCTATCGTCCCATTCCTGGACCGGTGTATAAAGCTTAGACTGATGGACTGGTTATTGCCCCGGTTCGATAAAGATGGCGACGGAGACAGCAGCAATTGACTGGGCAGGTGTAATTTCCTCGTCTGACAACTAATGTTTGCACTGGGATTGGTTTACAACAGGGAATGGCATTTCCATAATGATGTCAATGATGACATAGCCTCGTAACAATGACATGGGGGGTAATGAACCTGGACCGTTGCCTGCTTCCACCTGCGTTCTCAAACAGTGTTGCGCCTTGCAAACGAAATGTGGCGAAGCTGGAAGAGACCGGAGTCATTATACCGTTTTGATCATCGAAACAGGCAACTTACATCGACAATCCACGCTTGCGCTGCTTCGGAATACTCCATAAGTCTTCCTTCTAATAAAACAACAACGCCCTGATTGGCCCGGCTTTCGCCAGAGAGAATTGTGTTGTCCATGTCCACGTAGATCGCGACGTATTCGACCATCCTTTCGAGCTAAATTCACTCATTAATGATCTTGTAATTGGATTGGAAGTGTGCACGCACATTGAAAACAAAAAGAGTGTGCTTAACGGCGACAAAATGCCAACGGTCGTTAGTTGTCCCCGAACGAACAATTTTCCCTTCGGCGGTAACATTGATGCTATTGAGTTGCGGCATTGCCATCAATGCTGAAGTCGTTGACAATAATGATAGATCGGTGTGATTTATCAAAATTGTTTCAGAGCCGTCGTTCTGGGAAAGTACGTCACCCATTACTTCAACAATGGCACCTTCTTGGAACAATGAACGGTCTCTTGTGGTGAGCTGGAAAATCGACGTCGTGCTTGGTAAATAGGGATTTGGAATCGTAATTTGAAAACAACGGTTCCAATCGCCGTAACGGTCACGAATGATAGCCTGATAACAGAGCGTCATTATTTCTGCGTTGGACTGTGGAGTGGAATACCTACTTCGTTGTTGAGGGCCACTATCCCCGACCATCGCATTGTGAGTCGGCGTTGCTCTGCCATTCAGAGTTCTTGGTTTCGGCTGTTTGTTCTTGTTGTGCAGTATGCTCCGATTGTAAACCAATAGAGTTATTGGAAGTGTCTGGGTGTTAGAGTTTTGTCAGGAACAGAAGAGGATTCCGTGGTTCGTCCTGTGAGGTTTAAACGGTTGCGCGGTATCAGAACAGATTGAACTCGCGACCGAGATTAATACACGATGTGCATTGCTCATTATAATGATATGGATTACAATTTCCGACGCTATTGGTATTTTAAACATATCGATTAAATTATATTACATTAGGTACAACATGAAAGTAGTGATTGATAATGGACGCGTGTGTGGCTATGTACAATTTTCCATCGCGCGGCGATTGGAATGAGCAATGTTTCATTTTATTACAAACACATTGACGCAATGGAAGTACTCAGATCCGCGAAGTGAGGCTCCGTCGGAGGCGATTCGATGACCTGAATCGTTGAGAGCTACCATGAGATATGTGAGTAGTGGGCGGGATGTGTGAAATCATGAGAAGCGTTTACTAACGTCGCAAAGCCAGCAGTCATAGGCACCAGAGTACCCGGCGACCACGCCATGGAGTGCAACGGTATGACCTATGATTAGTGTTTAGCTGATGGAGGCATGGTCTGCGGCAGCGGACAACTTGTACAATGAGGAAAATGTTGCCCAGGTAGATGTCTGTCATGGTAGTCAGTAATTGCGCAAAAATGGGCATTGATTACTACTCACGGAGGGATCCCAGTCATTGTGTCGAACTGTTATAGTCAACGCCTGTGCTTCGTGACATGACAATGCTTCAATTTGGCCAACACTATCAACCATTGTTCTCTGTGTCTTCATAAAGGTCGCGAACTTCGTCTTGCCGGCGATATGTCGTTGTTTTGTATCGGGTATGATGACAGTGCGATTCATAATACCGCCGCTGAGTACAGGGCCGCTGAGTTGATGCCAACCTTGTGATAAATCGGAACTGAATCCAATTTCGACGATTTCAGTGGACCGGATATCTGTCTCTTGGTGAGGAATTGTGATGCGCGTGGCAGCACGGCGTCGGACTCGCATGACCATTCCTCCATGATAATTGCGGATCTATCGAAAATGGTGTCAGCTGGAGCATGTGGAGTATTGGATTTGTCGTAACTGGCTTCCGACAAAGTACATTCCGGTGTGGCGCATCGACCAGCGAGGCTGTGCAGGAGCTATCATGGTTGAGGCAATAAGTTATTGAAAAGATAAAGTACGTTGGTGGTTCTTCTTGATTGTTAAGGTAAGAGACGTTGAGAAATGTTGATGTGGTGCGTGATGCACAGCAGTGACTTAGCAAGAGTGCGGAGATTGAAAGCGGTGATTGGATGTATAGTAGACAAAGTTGGATAGCTTTGAATCGTAATAGGACCTTTATAAGCGGTACTGATACTGGAATAGATTCTCAAATGGGGTGTTGGGAATTGGATCAGTCGAGCACTGATATAAGATTAGACTGGTTGTTGATGGTCGAAATAGGCTATGATACGACAAACTACCCAGTCTAATTGTTGTTGGCACCAGTTTCGAGGCGCTGTGTTGACCTGCACAAAATCGCGACATTACCCGGATTGGTTAAGCTGATGGTAATTGCTGAGGTAGCGGGAATGCAGGGTGGGGGACAATGAAGATTACGTTGGAACGGCGATAGAAACCGACTTTTAAGGAGACACTCTGACTATGTACATTGCATTGTAAGACATGAGTATAGAGAAAAGATTAAAATTGCGATCGGTAATGATCCATGATAAATGGAATGGGGTTTAAATAATGCGAATGGGAATGGTGACGATAGAATTTAGGGTAGTGGCCTCTTTCAATGAGTAATTAACCATGACTCGGTGGAAATGGCCAACGTAATGGTTGTAGAATTGGCGGCGGCATCACTCGTAACAAAAGTGTCGTTCACTGCTCTCGTTGAGAGTTGATATTGCAGCCTATGGTATTGGCATGTTGCATGACTCGCTTTGAAAGTGGTGGTGGTCAGCGTTTGAGCTGCGAGGTTCATTTCAACCAAAGACGCTCACCCTGAATTTATGATCGAGTCCGTGCAGTGGGATGTAGTGTATGTGTGGATTGCCGCGAATTTGATATTCATAGGTGGTGATGCAAAGGATTGGTGAGGATCCATTTACCCGTACAATAGCGATTTGAAACGGTTGCATGTTACCTAGAACCGAAACCATTAGCAAAAGAGTGTCTGTGGTGTTGCAATAGTGGAATGATTAACCTTTTTTTTGAAAATGATTGATGAAAATGTTCGTGATATGGTGAATTGGCTGAGTAGTGATCAATGCGTGACAGTATGTGGGTGCTATTGATTGATAGACGTTGGTGATCGAAACATGAATGTCGTGGGAAGTGGGTATAAAAGATTATCTGAGTAGACGATAGTGGGCTGAATGGGAGGTGTTATTGGAACGACGCAGTCGAGGTCCTGATTATACTAACGTATCGTTGTGACTGTGAAAGGTGTAGCGAACTGGGGGTTCGGGAGTGGGCAAGTGTCTTTCTGCAACTGGTTGGCGATTGACTTCCAGCCTTCCGGTGGAAATCATTGGATGGCTGTTGATGATAGCCTTCTTGCGTCTAGTACTATTATTACGTCACGTCAGAGCCACCTTTCGATTAATGGATAGCAGTAGAGCTTATTATGTTCAGTTTAGTGTCAATTGAAAATTGATCTTACTATTTGCATTGCTGTCTGTTTGTAGATGGCAATGTTGAGGCAATCACTGACAGGGTGTGTAAAAGTTGACAACAGTTGTGTAATAGTTACAAATTAAAGTACGGGCTGCATTAAGAAGTGCTGGTGTAAAGGATCAATATGAAGGTGGCGAAGTAACATGCAATTGAGTCTGAGTTTGGCCAACCACAGGATTCAATGACATTGCGTCGAAGGATGAAGTAGCATCAGCGGGGGCTGCCGCAGTGACCTGCGATGGGTCAGTGTCAGTGTACAGTTAACATAGTTATGATGGGGGACGTACGCGAACAACCCATCGGTGTCCGGGGAAAACAAAATCGATGACACAACCGGACAAAACGACTGTATTCCCTAGTCGGAATGTGTTACGCTGCGATGCTTGCATAACACGGCGGGGTACTAAATAGTCCACTTCGAAGCTAGCAATGCCGTCGGTCTTTGAATGTGAATTAGCAACGACCCCAAGTATAGTGTGCTGATCTTACCTGGTTGCAATTGTCCCGGTGAAGAAGTGTAACCAGCCGAGAATGGTTCGAAAGCTGGGGGCCTCGGCGGAGGACTATGCCGGTAGATAATGTTGTCGTTTGGTCGGCTAATGACGGTGCTGTGGGAATACTTTCGGTGACTAATGTGATATCGCCCGGTGAGACATAGAGGGTGGTGCCTCGGCAGAAGTGTTCATGTACAACGGCGCCTCGAAGACGATACATTGATCCTTCTTGAATGACCGAGGGGTCTGAATCTTCAGTAATAAAGATGGGGACCCGACGTGGCGAGTGGGAGCGAATAGTCAAATAAGAGCAGAAATGGTTCCTGAGTGAATTATGGGCGTCCAGCGCTTGTGACTGTGGTGGGTAGGATGATTAATAAATACTGGTTCCATATGGAGTAGAGAATCGTATTACCTCGTGGATTATGAAAAAGAAGCCGTCGAGAAGAACGGGTAGTAAATGATTTTCTGCGTTCATGATGATGGGAAAGTGGATGAGGTGGGTAGCACCGACTCGAAGGGACAGCTTAAATAACACGTATTGTCGATTGCACGGACCTGTGACAATGAAATCGCGTGGTTGTGACAGATTTTGATGGTAGCCATGCACAACCAGAGAGCAGCTGGTCATAGAAAGCGCTGCGGTTTGTGGGCCGTATGGTGCCAAGGTGGTCGCAGATCTTGGCGGAGTTCAGGAACATTTTGAATGGTGATCGCATGGTAATGAGGTTTCATTTACTGGAGTGGTGGTGATGAAATGCGGGGTGGTGGCTGTGGCGGTGCCTGCACTGCGCTGGGTTGAACATTGCTGTCTGCGTGGTGCATTTCATGACGATGACGATTCGGCCATCGAGTTGTAATAACGATTTTGCCTGTGGACGATGCAAAACTTGGTGGTTGGCAGCCCCGGCGGCTAAGTCAGTGCGGTGAGCCTTAACGCAGACCACGACCTGTATCAGCACTAATCATGCTGTTGAACCTGAGTTGGTTTTGATGCTTTGCTGTGCTTCTCATACATTGACTGAAATGCGGGACTGGCGAGGTTCGGGAATGGCTCTGATGGGATCAGGAGCATTGCTTTGTTGTATTTCATTGATTACGGCTAAATTATTGTTATACGAAGAACGACATAAAGCCTGCTGGAATGAATACTGTGAAAACTTCACTACCGCGCTGGAATCGCAGTGCATCACGGTGTGGGGAACCATACATTGGTGCCTTTGTAAGGTACAGGTAAAATAGTAAGGACGCGCCGACTTTGGACAATGTGTATATACAACTAATGGCAGTGGAGCATGGCATGTCTTCGACAGTATGGTTAAGCCTCACACGAAGTAACGCTGACAATCCATTTGCCTTTGACACCGGCCATATCAACAACTCTTCCTTCTAATATGATCACGGCACCTATCTTCGCGTCATTTAAAGGACCACTGAGGAACTCGGATTTGTCGTAAATATAATCGAATTCAAACTCCTGAAAAGTCATGTTCTTGAGTTTCGAATTAGTTTTGGGTTAACAGTTTGTGAGTAGGTCATGAGGGCTAACCAGGCGATCCCAATCACGATGCATCACGACCGCCAGTCTCCATTCACTTCCGAAAGGGCCAGCCTTCACAAATGAATCCGCCAGCACTATCCCTCGCCCTCTCACGGTGAGACCGTCGACTACTGCTGCTACTGGTTTGTGTTTGAAAGTCTCGTCGACTTCGTTCGCTTCCAAAACTAAACGTGCCGAGCGCTGAGGACCGCCACGTAGGACAATTCCCTTCATGTCATACAGTCCTGGTAACGTTGGGTGAATTTGGAGGCCCTCTTGGATCAGGTTGACTGGAACCCGCACGCCAGTCTCATTGAGAACCAGAGAGGCGTCGATAACTCTTCGATGGTCATTACTACAATTGGGCTGCGGCGTTTTAAAAAATCAGCTGAGCCCGTCGGAAACAACACCGGGACTGACCTGAGACTCGACATTGATGACCGCGTGCCATTCCAGTCTCAGCTTAGAATAGGCGCCTACTCCAGCGGCGCTTTTCAATTCTTGCAGATCCGGGGTGGATGTTGTGGTTAATTTGGAAATCGGCATAGGAAGTGGCGGGGTATGAGGTATGGGATAATGATTGAAAGTGTAGTGAAAGATCGGATGGCTAATGGGGTCAGAGTTGCAGGGCTGAGCGTTCGTCCACTTTTAAACATCGCTGCATAGCAGGATCAATTCCGTCTTGCAGTCACGACCGCGACTCAACCAATCCAGGCGGAGTACATGCCAGCTATGTTAAAGAATGAGTCAGAGGCCTGAAAACTGGCCTAGACAGCCTTCCTGAACGAACAGAGTTGCTGGCCACACTGGGTGCGGGATATAAGATTGGCAATGTGAATTCAATAAGAGGTGCTCGCAGTACAGGAAATTGGTAGCATTTGTTTTCATAATCTGCGGCGGCTACAATTCAAGAGACTTTTAAATCAAGAAACGATGGAACCACAATTTCTCCCGATAGGGTTCCAGAGCGTCCTGTGCCTGGGGAAAAGGGTGAGGCGTTCTCTCCTTAGGTATCATTCACCAGCTGACTAATTCGCGTTTAAGGTTGCGTTGCCTGCTTCTTCTCGGGCTGGCCCTGCTCGCTTCGCTAGCGAGTTAACGACTACCTTTAATGGCACGGGGGCTGTGCCAGTGACCGTGCTTGAGTTCATACCCGGCCAATTTCAAAGCAATACCACTTATTATGCCCATGGGCGACTTATTGGACCACGCTTCTGTGGCGGCACGACGCTTCATCCGCATCGGGCCTCACAATTTGATTGGACCGAGTGCCAAACGCCAGCTTTGGAGGCACTGGACCGCACTTTGATCACCAGTATAGGGAGAGTTCTGGAATGCTACTACTGCGATGTAGGGAAACGATGGATTGTGAAGGTCCTGCATCGGGACTGGGACGCCAGCGTTAGTACTTGCGCCTGATTCGCCTTGCTGATTCTGACTTTCTTTGCAGTCATCTTCCACAGTGTGTTTCAAGGTCGAGTACACGGTCCAGTGTAATACAATGATGAGAATTGGACTGGGCCTTTTCCAATTAGGCCATGTGCTTGCTATTGACGGTGACTTGTTTGGGTACGCAGCGACGGAGGAAGAGTGGATCATAAATGTAAGTTGCAATGGCCAACAATTGCTGCGGTAATCTGACGACTTTGCATCAGTTGACCGAGGCAGAACTAATTGGGCAATAGCACTGATCGGATGTGGCTCGGAGGTGGACCGGCACTCAGGGCGTCGTGATTTATGGAGGGCCATTCGCTCCGGAAGCGCCTTTACATTATCTTTGGTCATTTCCTTCCTTTACTTTTCATCGACCTTTGCTAGAGTTCCGGTGTAGTCGTAAACGTCTTTATGTTACGGTATCTTTGCATACTCATCAGGAGTTTATCATGCAGTGTGTCAATACTTATAGTTCCAGTTTCAATTTTATGAATGTGCATTTGAGCAGTGGCTTCGAAAGCGATCGCGGGATCACAGATTGCCATGTTGTGGGTGAATCAAATAGTGTTCTTGCCACATTCTTGCTCCAGCTCTATGTAATGATGGTGAAGAATTCATCTTTGGCGGAGGGAACGGATTTCGCCTGAGAAACGCAACGCCGTGGAGGCTGCAGACTTAACGCTGTTTAAATGCACTGTGCACTGTAGGTTGGAGGCGGTGTGGACGTCGAGTGATAACGCAGTGTCAAATATGGGGTTTGCACTTGAAGAATTGCGAAATCGACTGTGACGCAAGTGGCCTCCAACGTGGAAATTTTGACACATATCCACCAATGGTCTTGGATACGTTGAGGATAACGGCCTCGTATTTCAGTTCAATACCATTAACACCTTTGGACAGTGGGTTGTGATCTGTCATCGGATCGGAAAAAGATTTCATGAAAGCTTCCATGGTGATATAAGACAAACTCGCGTCATGCGCGTGAGATGAGTCGTTCTCGTCCGGTTCACGGCGTTTGTAATATAAGCGGGTTCTCATTCTGACAGATAGAGCCATGGGTGGAGCTTTGGCTTTTAATGACTTGTTTCCGATCTCATCAGCGGCTTCTTCGAGATACGTTGTCAAAATTCTTCTCATCGCTCATCTTCATCAATAGCTATGCGCGAAGCAGGAGAGCTTCGGTTCACGGGTGATTTCTGTATTCAAAACTTAGTAAGTGTCAATTTGTTTTGAAAGTGTCTTCAGCGAAAGTATTAACGCATTATTGTCAGGTTGAGGGTCGTCGAAACACTATTGTCCCGCGTCGGTATTATAGCGGGACTGTAGTGATGGGAGATGTGATGTACCTGCCGAAGCGTATTCTCATTGCCGATGATTTCTTCGAACACGTTCTTGCGACAGGAGTCACTTACGCCATATCGTCTGGGTCGATGTTGACTCGGTTTCACGGTTGTCCGTCAGTGCTATTTCCAAAGTTTGAAGCGATACCACCCGAAAGAAGAGAGTATATATACGCTACCAGTCTCGGTAGTAAGATGTACGTTCAGGGTGTCGGCGAAATCTTGTCCCGGACCGATCGCGAGGATTTGAATGACGTCTATGTATTGGCTCGTCACCGGGCATGGGACGCGGATGTAAGTTCTACTTGACGTCTCAGTTAAACGTGTTCTAATGGTTTCTCGCGCAGGATTTGTTGTGGTGCGACTTCAATGTTCATTACATCTGCAGACCCAAAGGCTTAGACGACACGACACTCGACGTCGGAAATATTGTCGACTTCACCGGCCACGTGGCCTGTTTCAATGAAGCGGATAACACTTGGGAGATAGCTGTGAGTATTCAGCAGGGGTTTGTTAAGTAGCTGCTGAATCTAATAGTTCTTTCAGACCACGTCGGTCTGGGCATATAATTGAAATTTTGACACAGGAATGCGGATGAATGGCAATACTGCGATACGGCTAACCCGGTAATCAACATCGTTATCATATTACAAAAACGCGGCTGTAGTGTGCTCTGGGCGGTGTCGTATTTGTTGTAACGATAAAGATAAATGTTATGTTTCTGTTCAGAACTGTGAGGGTGCGCCGGCAATTGTTCACAGTAATATGATGTGATGTTTCTAGCTAGTTTACGTGAACCTGAGCCATGCGATGGCGGCTATTTATGCGCAGGCACTTACTTCGTGTAATATCCAAAGCCAAGTAAACGTCAATGTAGTAAAGCGTATATGCCCCAGTTTGGCCGAGGTAGAATCTATGCGAAACTGAGGTTTAACGTGGCGGCGAGGCGTCGCATGTTTTGTAGGCTGCCACGATGTCAGAAGAACCAAGAGAAATATGGTCGAGCGGCAGCAGTCTTAATTGAGCTTTGAGATTATTGCTGGTTAATGATGCGGCAGTTGCGTCTGACAATGGCGATGACTCCATGTTACTGCCACAACGGTACTGAGTCGCATGGCAACTTGGGAGTGCGGGTCTGATTACTGCCTTGATAGAGCGTTGATAACTGCTAACGCGACTGGCACTGAGGTGTAGTGCAACGGCGACTATGTAAATGGTGGAGTAACAAACTGTGGGAGCACGGTGTCTACAACGTTGGTTTGGGCTGTGGTGGGCATCGGCCACGAAGAGCCTAATGACCACGGGGGCATTCCCGTGGTGTCGGGGCAACAACAACGATGACAGCGTTCATTAGCTACGGCAACTTTTTTTCGTATCGAGGAATGATTCTTTTATATGTATGATATCTGCCTTGATGCCCAAATCAAAATCAAAATCAATGTTGTCTCAATCAACAAGCATCTCAAATAATCAATGGGTCTCACCTACCAGCTCATGTTTGCTTCAATGGATGGGATTCTTGATGTCTGCAACACGTGATTTTTGATCTCACCACTTTTGTACCTGATT
>MWRL01009498.1:0-10600 GCA_002157085.1 Melampsora occidentalis | reverse complement strand
CCAATTTCCGATGCTACTCCTTTGGCCTCTTTCTTATGAAATGGAAGAAGGTTATCCTTCGAGATATCTGACTTAACATTCCTAATGTGGGAGACCTAGTTGAAGTCTTGATAGTGATCTTCTTCCATGTTAATGGAAGAGCCAATCGAGTAGCATCATCATTGTTTAAGACAATCAGTAGACTAACATTTTGCATCTTTTACTATTTGCTCACCAGAACGACTATTGAACTCGAATATCACTGCAATCTAAAGCAAAAAAGTAAGGCTTTTGAGGTCTTCATTAACCAGGACTTATGGCTCGGGCTGACTTTGCATTTCATTTATCATGTTGATTTTTCAAACCTACATCATGATACCATGGAAAACAGCTCATCATCAACTTCCTCGATTCCTTAACCTTGTGAGTATTGATTCATTCCACAAAGTGAATAACTCATTCCGATCCAATTTCCGATGCTACTCCTTTGGCCTCTTTCTTATGAAATGGAAGAAGGTTATCCTTCGAGATATCTGACTTAACATTCCTAATGTGGGAGACCTAGTTGAAGTCTTGATAGTGATCTTCTTCCATGTTAATGGAAGAGCCAATCGAGTAGCATCATCATTGTTTAAGACAATCAGTAGACTAACATTTTGCATCTTTTAAAACCCGACTCCATCAAGCTTAACTTCTCATTAAAGCTTTTTTAGGGTTCTACTTCACAATAATCTAATTGTAAGGGTTATCAAAATCCCTATCTGTCATGTGAGAATCCATGAACTGATCAATGTATTTGACCCGACTTGATCATCTCAGAGCATGGGAAAAACCCGATCTTCGAGTAGTCGCAAATATTCCAAGGCACTGAAAAAAGCCAAACCTAGGTCCAAACCAAACCATAGTGGCCGAAGCGAATTCAGAGCCTTTGTCTACTCGTCCCTTCGTAAACACTTGTCAGAAACATTAGGTATCCCAAGCCACTCTAAGATTTTTTTCATGAAGAAAATCGATCCAAAAAATCCTCCGGACAAGGCTTGCCTTCGTATCAGCTTTGGCACCTCCGTAATTCTGGATGCTGACACTTGGAAAGTAATCCAAGTGAACCGATTCAGGCCTTATTCCAAAATGTCGCAAGATGAAATGAACGAATTAAGCTATATAATCAAAACTATCTACACTCATAGCCTAGCTCGTCCTCTCGTTTTGACCAATCATGCAACCAAAGGATTAGTAGACTGGGGTGAGATGAGAGCAGCTGGTCATAGACCAGGTTCAGACAAGGGGAAAACATTTGGTATGTTTTAAAATTTCTATACAAAATGCCCACGACTCTGGTCATTCATCACCAGCCTTTTTTCCATTCTAGGAGTTACCGCTTTTAACCCAAAAACTGGGGGCAGTGAAAAGGCCATAATCGAGGATCAAGACCGAATGCCCGAACTGGCTAAAATAAGTGATGTTCTTGCTGAATGGATGTCATCTCTATGTTTCAAAGCTTTCAAATCAAATCGTGATTTAGCATTGAAATACAAAGTCCCCTCTTTTTCTGATCCTGAGTGGGCTAAATCCCCCAATGCAAATGTTATCGCCTCAAGCATTGTTGTTACACGTGATGGTTTCTACAACAATCCACACAAAGATTTCGATGCAACCGAGTATTCTTACGGCCTCTTTGGAGTAATTGATCGACTTACGGGTGACCTTCATTGGGTTACAAATTCAGATTACCTAGGTGGTATTGTAGGAGCCTATTTTGTTCTAGATGAGTACCATGTTGAAGTAGCTTTGGCATCACCCGATGGATTTCTCGAGAGTACTTGGGCATCCCAAGAACTTCATCACACCAGTTCCTCAACCACCTACGACGAGGGTTGGACTTCGATACCTCCCGAGCAATCACCTATCACTCTTTTTGGTTCCTCGTTACAGGTCAATAAGGCGTTGCTTGGACGCATTCAAGGCCTACTGAAATTGAAAGAAGATATGACCGACGCTCAATGGGAAGAATTCAAATCTAAAGTAGTTAAGTGCTATATGCAGGAAGTTGATCGTAAATTGGGGAAGATACATAATCCTACCAAATCAAAAAATAAACGGAAGTAGTGGTAACAGCTTGTGTTAAGAGAATGTTTAAAATGCACAGTAATATTCTTACACTACTGATTGATGTACTTGATATTCAACTCAAGATTATTAAACCTTCTAATCTTCTTCGTTTTTGTTGCTTATTGCTACTTTTTGTTTTGGAAAAATTTCAAATTAGAAATCGAAAATCAGATGTATGCAACTGAATACTTGAGCAACTTAGAATTTGATGAAATAAAATAATCAAATCAGTTTATCGTATTTAACCGGATCACATCATTAATGGTTCATCTTGCAATGGGTGAGAACTATCTATCAAGCATCTTGTTTCAATAAAGGAACTCTTAATCACAGCTCGTTATTCTGGCTTAAATTGCTTTCTTCTTTCTTCCTTTTCTGCAAGATGTCTTCAATGTTAGTTTCACTGCCCGATATAAAAATAGAAGTTGTCACAAACACTGTCTAATCTATAAAACAAGAGGTATGAATTCTTCCTTGATCGTTTCATCATGTTTATAATTTTTACCTTGTAAATCCGATAGGAAGATATTATTGTATTATGTTCAGATGTAAGCAGCTTGTTTGGTACCTTCAATCATCTTCCTTAACTCTAAATCAAATGACTGACTTACATTATGCTTACATATCCTTTACAGGCTCATCTTTGGGCCTTTGATACAACCAGAACAAAGGTCCCACTAAAATACTTTCATTTGTGTCTTGTCTTCGTGGTATATTTTTTATTTTACTTTTCAGCTAGGTTTTTGTTTTTCTGTGCTCTCTTTGTAGATCAGAAATAATACGCATGTCCAACTTCACCAGCCCCCCTCAATATTTAAACAAACTTCAAGCTCGTTACATGCAGGTCAACCAATGCAGTCATGAAGACTATCCAGATGAGGAGAACCGGGAAGTTGATCAAAATATCCAAGTTACGGAAAATAACACTGGTAATCCTTGTCAGTCTTTATTCACCATCAGAACCCAGGTGGTCCATATGTTCTCCTTGTGGCTCATTCTTACTTGTCAACTGAAGCTATCCACCGTAAACTTCTAGCCACTCAAGATGATAGAAAACAAGATAGAAAACAATCGAACCCCATGTGTAAGAATCTCAATCATGTCTTGATTTACTTGCGTTTGTCACTTACTATGGCCTCATTTGTTATAAGCCTGGGAGGTTCCAGAGAATTTGGATAAGCCCAATCCCTTTGAACCAGGCCAAAAGCACAAGCGTGTTAAAGAAGAAGACCTATTTGTCATGGAGATTATAGAGTTTTTAACAAACGATATCTCTCTTACCTCAGGTAACTTGTTTTTTCTTTGCTCTAGATTCTGATAGTCATTCAGCTCTGACCTTGATGGATCCTTCTACCATTTTTGTTTGGGGAGTTTGTAACTGATAAGTTCATTTCAATGATTCCTTTTTTTATAGATTCAAATAAACAGGTGTCTAGATCAGTAGAAATCCATGACCAGAAGTACCGCCAAATTTGATTCAACCTTGGTCTTCAAATGCATTTTGAACAAGCCAAGCTCTTGTTTTAGTGCTCGTTTTTTGATGGTTCCTGACATTTCATCTGCTCAAATCACACCTTTCTTTTTCTGGTATTACACTGTTGAAGGTTCCCTTTCTCCTCCCAATACGGAGACGTACTTTACTCTTGGATGTGTCAGCAGCTCAAAATTTAACCTGTTGTGCTAGTGCCATCAGCACTTGAGATCACTCCTGTTCAACTCCTGCTGGTTAGGAATATCAGTTTTCACCGGGCTTCTGCTGAGAAATTGTATTCATTGTCAACATCTCTCAATCGAAAATTTGATTAATTTTCGCAATCCCCCAGCCAGTAAATAACACAATCGGTGAGCTGACTCAAATGAAACGGTACTGATTCCTCCTTCTGACATAAAACAATTGCACAAGTGCTCAGTAGTCTTAATCATCTGCTGAAGATATGACCCCACATTAGTCCATTTGGATTCCCGTTCAAAAATGGCTTACCCTGAGTCTAGGCTGATCGTTTTACTTTCTTTGTGGGATTTGTTTACTGAGTTCCCCCTTTACGAACACATGAATGGTCTTTTAACAAATCAGCTAAGGAAGCTCAAAGGTACTCAGAATAACAAATCCACCAAGCTTCTCCCTTAATGGAGGTTTTCTTCTCTATCAGCTTTTCTTGACAATAGCCCGACCAATTTTTGTCTTGTGTTTCATACTTAAACTCATCCTTTCCGTGCTACTGGTTCTGGAGTCCCACTCTCGAACTTCTTCCCTGCCAATATTACCTGTTATAGACCTTTAATTCTTCTCGGCCACACAGCGCCCATTCTTCTCGTTAACTGTGCTGGGCACAAAGTACTCTATTTTTTTATCAACTCATTCTATTCCTACCTTCCCTTGCTTTCAAAAGTCCCCAATTAGATTAGAAAGTCTCTTTCCGGTTTTCAACTTTGTTAAAAATATACACCAAAGTCAAGCTGGTCTTGCCAACTGTGCATATAAACATAACATATCAGGCTGTTTTTTCAATACTCCCCAGTCAATACTTTTCACTATCCACTTGTTCTTTACCTTGATTACAGAATAATCTCTCAAAGTCAAACCTCAATTCAAGATGCCACAGACACGAAGTCAGAAGCGAAAGGCAGAGCTTGATGCACAGGCTGGTACCGAGTGTAAATGTAAGTTGATCCTCAGTCTACCAAGTTTGTAAGTGGTGTTGATTGGGATTTTGAATTCGAATTTGTAGCGTATGTTCGACCAGGCAAGGGATTATCCGAAGCAACCATGAGATTCACTCTCATAGAAGCTGGTGTTTCTGTTGGTGTCTTGGAAGGAATTTCCTCTCACGACCTGAAAAGTCTCTATCAATCCCAAATCACGAAGTCAAAGATATCGAAAACCAACTCTGGAAATCAACGGAATCCTAAGCGGACTTACTGCACTTGGAACTCTAGGGCTAGACGAAGTGCAACAATTCCCAACAGTGCTTCACAATATTATAAAATGAGTAAAGAGGAGCTGTTAAAAATTTTGGAGCCATTTGATCTCGATAAAGAGTGCCTCAATAATACAGCTCTTGCAAAACTATGCTACCTATATCATTCGGAAATAAGTGGTGTGTACCTTTGCCCATGTTATGTTTCTTTTCAAATGTTTCTCACATTGACTACATACTTTTTCTATACCAATTCACTATGGGAAAGCTTTAAAAAACCAGGTCCACAATCAAGGAACCACATCTGCTTTGCTGCAACCACCAATTGAACCGGAGGATTTTGCTATTGATCATGACAACCCCCGTTACTCACAACACACCCATCAAATCTCACGAGCTGATAGTTCTAGTCCAACGCCCCACCCAACCCCCATGAATAAAGCTTCATCCACTCATTGTATTGAATCCAACACCGCTGAAGGCAGTTCTTCTCACACTATCAATAATGGAAATAATCATTCCAATGGAGGTGATCAGCCTTGTGATAATTTTGATTATCATGATGCAGGTATGATTGTTTTGTATTCTATTGGATTGTGATTCTTATTTTTGTTCTGTAGTCCCACTGATGCATTTGCCCTCTTCTTAAATTTTATAGTCAGCCGAAAAGGACCGCAAAAGACAATACCCACAGCTACTTCAGAACACGATGATAGATCTCCAAGCATATCGCCAAAACCATCATCTCGTTGTTCATCTTTAGCTATGTGTACAATCCCATTATCTCCTCTTCTTGACGACTTTCAAATTAATGCGACAAAACAGCATCAAGGCAGCAACTCAAATTCTCAAAACAGCCAAGATGAATCTGATCTAGATGATGAGCGACCTTTGGAACAAGACTCTAGCACTTCTTCAAACACCAATTCTAATCATCTTTCCCGGAAAAAACATGCAAAAAACACATCAGGTCGACTTAAGCGTAAAGGTCGTCCACAGCATTCACCCCATCATAAGATCTATCGTGACAAAGGGAAACAGCGGGAAATGACCAATCGTTCACCGTCTAGATCTTCATCAATCACACCCGATCAAACAGCTCGAGCTCTGCAAAATCCAAACCATCCTACATTCATTCGCAACAAAGGAAAACAGCGTGTTCGAGACGACCTTTCTGCCTCGCCATCTTGCGCATACCAGGCACGCAGGTCAAGTGGTCTTGACGAAGGAGTTGGTCCTAGTTTCTTTGGAAGATCTCAATCTGATGTACAGGATACCTCCAATAATGCCAGGGAAACCGAAGAGCGTTAGTCAATACCTTTCTTTTGATATTCAAGCTATGGAGTTGATCACATTTCCAATGTAGAAGACAACCTTGGACATCAGTCAAGACCTGAATGTTCAACCAGGAGGCATCATGTTCCTCGGGAACCCTTCTCCACAAGGACACAGCCCTCGATTGAATGCCGATTACTTGACTTGGAGCGTAAAGTAACTTTTCTTGAGTCTAATGCTGGTGATAGGGATGTAGACATGGAAGCAATAAATCGTGAGCTTCAAGGAGTGCGAGAGAGGTTGGAAACCACCTTAAGGGATGCCCGCATCTCTTTGAGGAATGCTCGTCGAAACCAAGGTGGACAGGCAAATGACGAAGGAGACCAAAACGAGAACGAAGGAAACAATCAGGAAGACTTGCGTGAAACTACCCCTGGAGCTAAGAAGGCTGTGCTTCGTGTTTGTTTCTCCATCTGTTACACCTGGTGTTTGAGTTTTGTTTGTTACAAGTAAAGATCACCTGCTGATGACTTATGCATCTCCCCATCAACCTCTAGGGTTTAGTTCGGTTTCATCTCAAAGTCCTCTATGGGCAGCGCAAAAATGTGAAAACTATGCCAGATGGAGCATCACCTGCACAGCGAGCAGTATGGCTACGGAAATCCATGCAACAGATGCTCACCATGGACCTTGAAGAGGTGGATGGTGAAGCAAACGAGACCGACTCAGACGATCCACAATTTCCCTATGAAGGGGGACCAGGAAGCGAAAACACAAATTCTCAAGTCATCAGAACTATCTGGGTTATGATGCGTGGTGTTCGAATGGTCTCATATCGACTCAATTTTGCAGAATCACTCAACTCAAAAGAAAACAAATTCCTGCTAGAGTTTGCAACGGCAAGCTTCATCAAGCTGGTCGAATGTGGCGAGTACAAGGGTATAACACCTGGAGACATCCGACCGGACTTAATTTTCAATCTTATGAAAACACATGCTAAAGATAGGCTCAAGAGAATGTAAGATCATATTAAGTCAGGCAAAGAAATACTTGGAAGCTAATTACCCAAACTTTGCATTCATTCAATCGCTAGTTGGCGTGAACAACACAGCTGGACTCCTGAGAGAAGGCAAGAGCGAGATAAGCGGCAGTTGCGTGTCTCTCGCGCAAGAACGGTGTGTACACTGATCATCTCATCAATTCAATGTGCTGCTCATACAAAGACTATGTTACTAATCAAAAATCCATACTTTTGGCAGCTTAAAGAGGACAGGCTTGATGTGGTGGGGTCAAAAGACTCTTTATGGCCTCTTGATCCATTGGTTGAAGGCTGTTGCAGCGATGACGAAACGGATGCAGAAGAATCAGCGGCTTTAGATCTTAAGGTCTGTAACATTCGTCGGTATGAGTGGCGTTCTGCTCGAATGGATTACATTCTTGATAAGATCGATGAGTATCGAGATAAAAGGGCTAGAAGCAGCCCAGGCAGTACACCAGGTGGAAATCCGTATCGAAGACGTGTTCGAAGTAAACACAATCCACTCAATCCTTCACCTCCCCCAGTACAACTTCCTCTTGACTGTTACGATGCAGAGTGGTATGATAGCCTGGAACAACATGATAAAGATGATTTACAGGTGCTTCCACCGGTCGGATTGTCACAGTATGCACGTTTACTGAAAAGGTTATGTAGGCCTGGTTGAGAATAAATTCAGAAAAGATATATCTCGAAGCTGAAGGATTTGTAATTAATTGTATAACTGAAGTCACTACATATCTACCGCAAATCATATATCTTCTGACAAAATCCTATTACATAGCTTCTCTTATGCATTAAAGTGACTAAGAGATTGTCTCGACCGTCTGTTTGATGGCCTCAAGCTCAACGGTGGTCAAGAATTTGTATATCTCTACATGAAGCGCAATGATCATCTTGATTTCGAAGAGCAAGGAAGCCTTGAGTCAGCTCTTCACATATACGTTGAAGTCACTGGCCCGCTCATCTGAATTAGCCCTCAAGAGTAACGAAATTGGCCTTCGATCTTGAACGGCCGAGTTTTGTAATTCAGGCAGCACGATTTTGAAATTATCCTCTGGTAGAAAACGCGGAAGCATGATGACTTCCTGGTACCCCAATCAAAACTTCAGCTAATATCAGGATTGAGATAAGTGAAAACCAGACACACTTTAAAGATCTGAAAACTTCAGAAGGTCAATTGATTGTTTTCCAAATCAGGCTATGTATGTAGTCTGGGTTCTGGAAAGGCCTTGAATGCACTACCACTCTGATGAAGAGACCCACTGTCTGCTGACTTGAAAGGGCTATGTACACCAGTGTTTGCAAACTTGTGCCCACCTGCACAAACAACTCATGGCTGTATTGTACGTGAGTATGACTCATCACCCGTAATTCTTGGTTCTTTTTGCATGGAGCCACTTACAAAGTGTCAACCAAACCACAGTGAGAGACAGGCCACATCATCAATCACCAACATCAAACCCATTTGTAAATGGCAACTTCATGAATGCAAGTGGCAAATGTGGTGGTGTGTGAAGCTTTAACAGCACAATGTGGTCCAGTTTATTGAACACGCAACCTCAATATTACATGCATCTTACAGAAGGGCATCATAAGCTCAATACTATAAGTAATATGATATGAGTCATGGGAGTATATATTGAGAGACAACATGCAAACCAAATATCACAGGACGGGAGGAATATTTGGTCACTTGAGATGGAGTGTGGCATGTGTTACTCAGAGTCATGTATAGCGCACATGTGGCCATAGTCAGGCAACAGTCATGACAGACACTTGTGCACTCTGAGTAATAGATGCCACACTTCGGCTCAAGTGACAGAGGTTTCCTCCAAGTGAAAAGGACATTTTGAACTAGGGCTATGACCTGATCCTGAGTTTGATGCACGGGTAGTGTGACAGGGGGTCACATGGGGCTTTGCCCAGTCCCAGTTAGACCCAGCGGCAATCACAAGCTATCCAGGGCCTACAAGGGGCAACTGTGAAGCCTGTATGTTGCAGTTACGGCCTTGCTCAGCCGCTAATCCATGGTACATTTTGGGTATCTTCCATGAGGTGGCTCAGGGATGGTGGGAACGGATTTGATTTGGGCCAAAAATTATTCCCAGAATCAAAAAAATTCCCCTTGGAAAATTGGAAAAAATTTGTAGTGATAGGACATGCTACGCTAAATGAATTAATAAAAAGAAACAAAAGAAAAGCTCAAGTCACATTCGACTTATTCCCAAAACAGACAAAAGAAACCTCAACCTATCTCTGCCCATTCTTTCTCATAGCCCTTAACTCCTTCATCCGTACATATCTTCCATGGACTTAATTTGTTTAATATCATTTCTAGATGATCTAGGTGATCTTGATCTTTAATAACAATACCGGAAGTCCTTGACCAATATAGGAATGGAAAAGAAACTCGTGAGCAACTAATATCACAACACGCCCCCTCAAGGACTTCAGGCCTAACCAACATGCTTTAGACCCAGCCGCTGTCGAAGATAGTAAAATTGTTGTCGACCAAGTGGCTTGGTTAGAAGGTCAGCTAGCATCTCCGTCGTAGGTATGTGTTTAACTACCAATGCGCCTTGTTTGACAACTTCACGAATCCAATGATATTGAATTTCAATGTGTTTGGTTCGTGCGTGAAATATGGACTTGGTGGTCAGATGAATGGCACCCATGTTATCGCTTCGCAAGACAGTAGGGTTGGGATCCTCAAAACCGAAAACCTGCAACATGTTCCTTAGCCAAATGAGTTCCTGACCCGCCTCAGTTATAGCTCGATATTCCGCTTCGGTAGACGAAAGAGCCACAGTAGGTTGCAGTCTAGACTTCCAAGAAATCGGACCACCAGCCAGTTGAAAAATGAAACCAGTAGTAGAACGTCGAGACTCCTTATCCCCAGCCCAGTCAGAGTCACAGTGAGAAGTAGGTAAGTTAAAACTCTTGAGGCCATCAATAGTCGTAGGAGCATCCATATCCCCGTTGTATGATATTCCTAAATTGATTGTGCCGCTTAGATAACGGAAAACATGCAGTACAGCATCCCAGTGTTTTCGAGCAGGTGATTTCAGGTGTTGAGATAGAACACCAACGGCATAAGACAGGTCAGGCCGAGTGCATTGAGCCAAATACATAAGGGAACCAACAGCACTACTATAATTCAGACCTTCAATTTTAAAAGCCTCAGCTTCGTCCTCACTGGCGCGATATAACTTGAGACCAGCAGGGAAAGGAGTGGATGCAGATTTGAGATGCGTGATATTGAAACGCTCCAGTACCGCCC
>KZ143616.1:0-21363 GCA_002157085.1 Melampsora occidentalis | reverse complement strand
CTGTTCTTCAAGCTTCGAAATGATTGCTCGCCGTCGGCGAGCAAGGATTTCGCTGACTGGTGTCCGGTGCTGATCAGATCGAATCGGTAGTTGAATGGGTGATGGAATGGGGATTACTGAGAGGTTGGAGTGATGGAAGATGGACTGAGTGATGGAGTCGACTTACCTTAGTCATGGTGGAGTGTAGGATATGTGAATGGTAATAATACGGGTCGGGGCTCGGGTCGGGGTCGGGGTCGGGCTCGGATCGGGTTATACACGCGGATCGGATAATCCAAGTACAGATTCAGAACCTCTGGGGTCCGCAGGCTGAAAACAGTTGGCCTTTTATAGGCGTGGGTCTCATCAAGTTAGGGCTTGTTAGGGCTCGATTGCTGCGCCAACCAGCGCAGCAGTCACGTGATTGCTGCGCGCAGCAAACACGTGATCACTACGTGTCTGTTCGACAACCTCTCATGGCCTTGAATATGCTCGCCGTTGGCGAGCATGCTGGCATGTGAAGACAAGCATGCATACCATTATGTCCTTTGACCACAGACCAAGCACATGTGTGTTGCTGTGCATGCTCGCCGTTGGCGAGCGTCACAATGCATGGTGTATTGTATAGGTACCTGTACTGCATCACATGCTCGCCAATGGCGAGCATCTCTTGTGCATCAACTGGGATGAGTCATATATTGGCTGACATTCAGCATGATGAATGCTCGCCAATGGCGAGCTTTGATTCCATTCTCTGTTCATGAAGAGGGTTAGGAGAAGCATCAAAGCTTGCTGCTCTGCGTATTTATAGCCACCATCATTTCGTCATGTCTGCAGTTCATGCACACGAGTGAGGTTGAGCTGCAGGACTACGCATGCTCGCCAACCGCGAGCTTCCTGGGCATGCTTCATTGTTTGAACTGTATGGTGCAAGTAATGGATATGTTGCTCATCACTGGGTGCTTTCAGTGGTCAATCATACTGTTCCTTTTCACGTGTGCATGCAGTATTCAATGTGAAAAATGCTCGCCATCGGCGATCATTAGCCTTACCGGACAATTGGGATGTGTATTTGGGGGGCCCCGGGCGCCGGGATAGAAATCCGTACGGTCCTCCACCAAAAACCGTACGAAAAGTACGGTCCCGGGGCGCTACGGGGCTCCGCCCCGTAGCTAGAGGTTATGGCTTGTGGTTATTTTGAATCAAAACCTCTTTTTTCTTGCAACATTTATAAGTAACAAGAATGTCAAGCATATGGCTCTGGTTGTTTGTTTTGTCTTTAATCTTTGGTTTTTTTTTTGTGGTCATGAGTTTTTTTATTATAATTTGGTTATGTTTCATATATCTATTTACACAATTGTAGCGTTAGTTGTTATATTGTGGCACATTTTTGTTCTACGGTCCGCTGTCCACCCCGTAGGGTGTTTGTTTGTTTGGTATAACAGTATTATTAAGCGCTTTGGGGAACTTGGCCTATGCCTGATTTGTTATGTTCTATTGTTATTTTCATAAGTGCAAGTGGGAGACATTTGAAAACTTTCTCATATCTGATTTACAATTTACCATTTTGCAATCTCTACTACGTCCATGGGTCACGGATTCATCCAAGCATTTGGTGTCAACACTTGGAGGTACATCGCAATAGGAAAGCCGCAGATGGTGGTTGTGGATTAGGTCTTAGTTGATGCATCTTTGCAACTGGTCAAAGATGCCCTGTGACTCTGAAAAGTGGGTGCTCCTAAATCAATTACCTATGTTCATCTTGCATTGGCGAGCTTGATGTCTTTTCCTCAGTATAAGTTACATTGCTCAAAGCTGAAGGACATGAAACGGTATGTGGGGAGTGGAACAAATAGAGACCATGATAACCGTGTCAAACCATATCTTCAACTATATTTGCTAGTGTATTGTTGGACTGGATATATCAAAAATGTAATGTTTTTTGTTTTTGTCAATTCAGCCAGCCAAGATATGCATTACAAATGACAATTTAAACATGCATCCAGCACACTCAAGAAAAGAGCAGGACATTTGATCCAATTCAGCCTTGGCTCAATCTACCCAGCAATTTGGATGTGGCATCTGTGCCATTGACTCCATTGTCTCTCTCCAAATCCAAATCCAAATCATTAAATTTTATCTCATTATCTGCCTCAATAATAACAATTCATAGAGAGATGATTCTGATTTACGCTCATCCTCCAACTCTGATAAGCGTGATTTGGATGATAATTCTATTCCGGTTTTGGAACAAGATCTCAAAGTTGGACTTCATCACCTGTTAAGACATAATTTCAAATCAACCTGGTCAAACAACAACACAAGGAACCCTTTACCTCAAGTGGACATTCCAGGCTGGTGTGCTCATAAAGTATTAAAAACACGATCTGTGTAGAACTACATTGTGAGCTCAATCCTATTGAGCACCTGTGGTGTTAAGTTCCTTTTTCTTTGCTACCTTTGGGATGTATTTCAATTGACATCACGTTAGCCTATTGAAACCGGAGTTTTGAATGTAGAAATCTCCAAGAGGCAGAGGCCTTATTTGTAAGCATCAGGTAAACTTCTCCTCTGGAAACCATCCGTTGATTTTTTTGCCAGATGTTTAGACTTATGTGCGTATTTTGTATCAATTTTGAATGTTGTAGTGTATTAATCTGACTCAGCTGATGTTCACAGACAGGCTATGAAAGCTACACCTGGCCACAATCCCCAAAATCAGCTCCACAAGTATCATGCAATGGTTCCACTGGCATTCTAAACTGATGCAAATTCAAAAGGGGTTTTTTACCTTGGTTTTTTTTGGTTTTCATGGATGTTTTCTTTGCGTTTTTGGACTGCATACTCACTGTCAATCAAGAGCAAATTGGTGTTTCAGTTGTCATCAAAGTTACACTTTTCAGAGTTCAATTTGTAAAGGTGTAATAACTAAGTAGAACAAGAATACACAATAATCAATTTCTAATTGCATCTGATTGCCATTGACTGATTGATGCCAGGATTTGAAAGGTACGCTTGGATCCCATATCAAGCGAGCTGTGTGACTCAGCATCATTTTTTCTAGAAATTGTCTGCTTGGTACATACACCATGGTCACTTGAACCAAGTGTTGAATGTATCCATTGATACATTGAACATGAGGCAAACATTGATCTGATGTTGCCACGGGAATTCACTGTGAGCTTGGGGAATAATATCCAAGAGATATTGCACCACTCCCAGCTTGATGTGTGAGTCATAAATCAAGAGTCGTAGGATCGATTATTGTGATCCTACAAATAACGATATATCCAAAGGCACATTCCTAAGGCATTGTATCAAAGTAAGGCCCAATGAGGGACTTGTATCAATGTCTTGCCAGCTATTGCCAGTGTTTCACGTGGGGTTTGGAAAGGGGTGATTTCGGGGTGTGCCTTGAGAGTATATGGACATGATTAATGAAAGCTACTTTGTAGCTGAATTTGTTCTTTGATTGGCTATCCATGACGTAACCATTGGGTCCAAGCTGCTTGGAAATGTATCTTGTTATGGAACCCATGGTATCTGGGTTACAGGGCAAGTGGTGCATGTTAGTTGGGCATGCAGCTGTGTAGAGTGGATTGAATGATGAAGAATGGGCTTTTGCAAGAAGGCCAGGAAGTCATCAAGTTCCAACAGAAACCAATGAACTTCAAGTGCCAACAGGTTTTATTGGTGGGTCCGGTCCGGGTAAAGTACATGTGCATTTCACTTGATTGCAGCACTTGAATAAAGTAATTTTTTCCTTCACAACCAAGCTTGAATACTAGAATGTCACAACATCTGGCGCCAAGTGGTGCTTTACACATCATTATATGTGGTGAGGCTTGAGGCACTGGTGGGGTTTGGGTCAGTGGTATTGATTTTGAGCGTTTGAAGTGATGGTCTAACCCTTAACCCTGCATGTGAAGATTGGATTGTGGATTGAGAGGAGATCCAAATTCTAGGTTCAAGCATTTCCAATTTGACTCAGGCAAACTTTCTGTAAAGACACAGTCACTGTGCTTTGGGTATCTTGAGATTTCATTTCTCTAACATGCTTGTGGTGAGGTGGAGGTTCAGTGAGATGAGGACTTTGCACTGGGTTACCAGCCTGGTTGAAGGATTACCAGTTGTGAAGAGTCGCACTGAATGAGTGGCCATAAACGTAGCCACAGGCTACGTTCACAGGAGAGGGTTGCTCTATTGGAAGCAATGTGCGCATTGGTGTGATTTCTACGCATTGAACCCACTATTTTTGATGGATATAAATAAGGTGGACTTGGAAAAATTGAGCCAGGATGAGGGGGCATGAAATTTGGGGAAGCAATATTTTGTACAGTCAAAAAGGTATATCAATCCAGCATACAGGGCTAAGGATCAAAACGTAGCCTATGGCTACGTTTTTCAGAGAGGGTCTCTCATTTAGAGAAGGTATGAGTTGAATGGTATATCATTTCACAACATTGAGGGTGTTTGAACAGGCTACATTGATGGGATACCGATATGGAATTACTGGCCATGCAGGGGAAGGACTATGTTTCACCACCAAAGTCCTCCAGCAAGATGCTAGATTGTGGATGTGCAAATAAAGGATGGTACAAACGTAGCTATAGGCTACGTTGCTGACATACATTGGTGATTTGAGGGAGATGGCGTGATTGTGGTATGATCAGAGCAGGCAGCCTTTTTGCAAGGGACTTGTGAAATGAGTGGTCACATATGGGGGGGAAAAGCACGACTTGATTTGATCATTGTTTGGCAACATTTTATATTATGCCAGCTTACAACAGTGGGTGGATAAACTTAGCCTTGGGCTACATTTTTTGACTACAAAGACTGCATGATTTTAATTTGTTTGGACCATTTTGCGTATGGAATCGGTACGTATGACAACAAATAGGGTCACCATGTTGGCCCAAGGGCATCCAAGCCATCCGCTACTTCCAAGCCATTCCTGTATCTCCTCTGGTCCTGCTTTGTCCGTAGCAGTATCTACCCCGGTTGTCTCAAGTCTTTTGACAAGAACAGATGTGAAGCTCCGCCTGTACCTGAAGTAATACCAACAGAAAGTCTCACATAGATTTTGCAATCCACTGTCGCATGACTTTCTCTTGCCTTCAGTTGAAGTGTCGTGGAACCGTTCCTTTTCCGTCCACTTGCTAGGAAGACCACAAAAGTGACACAAAAATCGGTCCGCATTGCCATGCCGCTCCAGTGTGTCAGACATGGGGAGAGCTTTACAATGTTTCACAAAATGAGCTGTTTTGAAGATGTCAGTTATTATGTGATGACTCTGGATATGCAAACAGTGAATCACTTACACCCTAAGCATCTCAAACATCCATCTCCAATCTCGGGGCATTTTGCATGGTATTTACGCTCCTTGGTTTTGGCAAGACATAATCCACACGCACCTTTTATTTCCTTTCTAAGCTTCAGAATCTCCAAAGCAATCAGTGTTCGGTAATTAGCCTGTGTCTTGGATTTCTTGACACTTGCAAGGTACATTGGTCTGGTACCTGGCAAAGTGACTTCTGCTTGCGGTTCGGTGATGGCTTTCCTCTTTGTACTTTCTGCCTTGTAATTGTGATAGCAATGATTGCAGACTTTGTCTGCAGCACAACCAATATCCTTGCAAGTCCTCCGTGATCCGTCCAGCAGTTCTGAGAAAGTAGCTGCAATACAATTATCTTTATCAATCAGTCTTTCCCCAAAACTCCCTTCTTCAGGATTGCCCCTTGGATATATCCACACGTTGGCCAAATTTCCATCTCTTCCCGCTCTGCCCGCCTCCTGGAAGCATTTGTTAACATCTTTGTCCTTTGCAGGTAATCCTACTATCATCACGTTTTTAACATACTTGTAATTAATGCCAGCCCCAAACCCACTGGTTGCAATCATGAGGCACTTGGGTGTTGTGCGCCAAAATTTGATGTTTGCTTCACCTTCCTCGTCTGACAATCTTGAATAATAAACAGTTATTGGTAAATCAGGGTGCTTCTTCTTAATCTCCGCCATGTATTCATCACATTTGGCCATGTTTTCTATAAAGACGATGTTGCGGTCGCGATCAAGAAAGTTGGGTCTTGTGGCTACTTTGCCCAGGTGGTGTATCATATCAGAGTCCTTGCAGTTTGGCATAACGGCAAATTGAAGTTCTGGTCGTCCAGTAGGTTCACGTAGAAGTTTGACGTTGACAAGGGAGAAAAGATTGTACAGGAATGACTCATGGCCTACTTGCATAGTTGCAGTCATGAACACAAAGGGAGCACCCAGCTGACGGAGCTGTGCAACCCCACTAGCGTAAGTCCTAAAGTCCAAATCGTCTTCGTAGCAGTGTGCTTCGTCAATGATGAACCGGTTGATCTTCTTGCCTTGTAGGGATTCATAAAATGCTTGCTTGCCGGCTTGATTGGTGGTGACAACGACAGCGCGATGGTAATCATGAATGACAGTACTTGGTCTGTAAACCACATGGTTAACTCCATTCAGCCGCAGACCCTCTGCAGTTTCAGCAACCAGCGCTACGAGGGGCTGAATAATGATTGTCATGCCTTCCAGCTCAACCAGTGGTGGGAGGGTGTATGCTAGTGACTTTCCACCACCAGTTCGTGCAACAACCAGCATATCATAATTTCGATCAAACACCATGGTTAGCCAAGTTGATTGGAATGTAGTCCGACAGCCAGGGTTAGGATCTTTCGAATACTTCTTGAGGGCTTGCTGAAGCAACTCCGGAGCTGAAACTGGTTTTTCAGCTCGAGGCGAGGCAAAGCCTGTTTGCAATATACTGTCAATCTGGGGTTGTGGAGCCCTGTCAGTAATTCATCAGTCACATCTTACTGATAGACATGGGCTCACCTCCCAGAACCTGTGCTGTGCTTCACTAGCAGCCTTGTACTTTGTCTCTGAGTTCCGGTCCACATCGTATCCTCCTGTACCACCATACTCTTTGTTTGCAGTATTACTACTGTGACCACGTTGGCAATCAATCATTGCACTTTCACCCGGTGGCAAAGTTGTAAGTTCAGTCTTGATATGTGCATCGGTGATGGCCACTGATATGTGACGCCATGAATGAATACCAAGGGGAGCAACTCCCCCTTCAGCAAACAGCCGTTTCAAAATACTAGAAAAGTTTTCAGTATCCAGTTGTCCGGTGGCTGTGCTGACCCAGAGCTTGGTGTTCATTTCGTTAGCTGTTTTTTTGTAACCAAGGACTTGCAAGAAGAAACTGGCCAACAAGGAAGCATTGTGAGTTCATGGTAGATATATAAAGCATCTATGACCATTGGAACTCACATGGCAGTAGGTCTCAAAAAACCCAGAAAATAGTGCCAAATCAACGTATGAGCTTTGGGCAAGAATGTGATTCTAGGCTTGTTCTTGCCAGTGATGTTGCGGCTCTTGTGATACCATGTCAGGATGGCTAGTACGTCGTGTCGCAGGTAGAGATTTCTTTGAGCATATCGAGTGTTCACTAAGAGTGTAGACATTTCCTCTGTCCCGCGCAAAGGTGAACCGGATGCCACATGGTATAAAAAGTACAAGCGTTCCTGGAGCTTGTCATACATGTCAAGCCAATCAATCAAGGCGGATCGGTTCCAGATAGCAGGGTTATAGATATCCGTCAAGCCCCCTTTCCAACTAGCCTTCAGCAATCCATGAGTATCCTTTCTTTTCACCCACTCCTTCACTAGATGTAGACCGTACTTTTTGTGAGTTAGCTGCGAGTGGCTGAGGTAGTTGGTCCCTGGTTTTCGGCAGTGGGGATCGTCCTGGTACAAGGAAAGGTCAAAGGCTGGTATGTGGCATCCGGAAGTAAGCCTGGTCAAGTCCTCTTGTGCCAGCTTTTGCTGAAGGTGAATGCAGTTCCTGATGCCACTGATGGTTACCCTTTGGTTGTCAACAAGAAGTGTCTCCTGCTGTTGGTCAACCCAATAGGTTGTGTCGGGTAGAGCCTCCGAAAGGACCACTGTACTGAGATGATGCATGAGCTGTCGGACTATGGTGAAAGGTCCAGGTCCGTTTTGACGCAAGAAGTTGAATTTAGTTCGGTCATCTTCAATCGGCTTTGTTGGGTCCACAAAAGGATCAAAAGGTGGTCTTGGAGTGTCCAGATATTCTTCAGCAAAGGCAAGGCGAACGGCGTATTGCATAGCAGCAATGATATGAGTGATGAGGGTTGGCTCGTGGTATGATCCGTCACTTTTGACAGCTGAAAGGGCCAAGAATGACATTGGAGGAAGGCAGTATTGCTCGGGCCATGCGCCACAATAGACCTGGAATATAGAACAAAGAATCTTGGAAACATGTGGTGAAATTGGATTGTGTTGGATGTTGCCAAAATCAACGTCTGAATTGTCTCTGGGATTGCTGACAGGGGGCTTCATAGGCAATACAATGTCACGGAGAACAAGTAGTTGATTCTTGCTGACATTGTAGAGTTGGAAAGACGGGTCCAGAGGCTTTTGTGCTTGTTTCACCAAAAACCATATGAATGTGGCAATGATGCGTGCATATTTAACCACCGAGGCTTTCTCCTGTAAAGGCATGAGGCCTTTGTTGTCCTCCATGTCGCTGGAAGTGACAAGTTAGAAACATACTACTGATGGTATGGTGAGGGGGAGAGTCACTCACTTTGTTTCTGCGGTACACAAGCGCTTGAGTAGCTGACCAGTTTTGTGCAACCTCTTCATGGTCTTATCAATCCAACTGGCAATGTATCGCACCATGGCTTCAACATGTTCATCTCCTTCACCAACAACAACTAGCTCCTCCACGGTTTTACCATTTTGAATTAATCCCTGAATGTAATCTTGAATTCCGGTGACAAAGATCCAGTTGGCCTGGTCTTTTCGAAGCTCAGACTCAACCAATTCCGCCTCCTGAACCGCATGGGCCTCCAGCATAGAAACCAGCTTTTTGATGGCTGTGTTGTTATCAGAGGGTTCTGGTGTTGGAGAATGGGCTGGTAGGGTTCCAGGCTCCGCAGCTGTGCGTGGTCGAACATACGGAAGGACTGGGAACCACTGTCGATGCTTGTGGCCATAGAGATGCTGGCATTTGTCCTGCTTAATGTGTTGGTGGCGTGTTTTGGAGCTGGTTTCATCTGTTAAACCAGAAATGTCAGTGATTGCACTTGGCTGGACGTAGTAGCAAGTTGACGCACGAGAGTGCAATTCTGCAAAATGGTTGTGTACACTCTTTTTGCGACGCCATGAAAGATCACACAGGATACAGGTGTAACCATTGTATAACAAGAGTCCTTCAATGGGTGCATTGAGTCGACCTGTTACGTAGTCAAGGGGTGTGGGGCCTGGATTCATGGATGACAAGTATTGTGACAGTTCTGCAATGACTTGAGGCTTGCTTAATCCTGTCTTGATGTTTTCTTGTCGGCAATGAGAATGCACCTCCTTGACTGGGATTCCGCGGTGACATAAATTGCAGATCATGATATGGCAACGCTTGTTCCACGACATTTGATATTTTACGAGGAGCTCCGGGACTGTGATGCACACAAGGTGTGTAAGCAAGGTGTTTTTGTGGAATAATGAATCCAGAAATCACCTTCAATCTCATCTCCACATGGGACCACCACTGCGTCGGGATGTGAAGGCACAGGGAGGTGAGGCTTGTTGGTGGGTTTGCAGTTCTTGACGTGGTCCCTGAGGTAGCGGGCATTCTGTGCTGTTCGACTACAATACTCCATGGGACAATGAAACTTCAAGTCATTTCCCCTTTTGACCTCAATGATTATACCAAGTGGGGTCGTGACTTCAACATTGAGCTGGTGCATTAAACGCCGGTGGTCATCCAGACTATCTTTTTTCGAAAACTCGTATGCGCAACCGTCCCAACCGCATTTAATCTTTTCTCTAACCATCTGGTGTAAGACCTTGGAAAGGAATGAGTCTACTGAGGGTAATGGAGTGACAGATGATCACTCACTGTGTTGGACGGGCAAGAAGAGGGATAAAGGTAGCCCTAAGCGACGTTTGGATGTGAGGCTCTGAGGTGATAGTCATGTCATCAGCATTAGGGTCAGGAAACATCATGGCACAGATAGACATTGCACCATTTGGCCTGGAGGCTGTAATGGGTGTGGTGTATTTGGATACATAGTCTATGCAAGGCTTCACGGGTATACAGGGATCAAAGCAAGAGGGGAAATGACTCACTGAGAGTTGTGTCCAAGATCTGCTTGGAGAGAAAACGTAGCCAAAGGCTATGTTCCATGATCAGCAGAAATACCTTGGTTGTGAAGGGGGGATTAGGCAGAAGGAAGTAGGAGGCACCTCACCGGACAATTGGTAAATATAGGTCTGGTGTTGCAATGGGTATTCAGGGTGTAGTCAGCAGCGTGCAAACCCTTTGTTATGAGAGATATGATGAATCACGTGGGTCTGATGGCGGGTAAGCAAACGTAGCCTTAGGCTACGTTTGTGCCTCAGTTTGATTGTGGAGGCAGGAATTGAGAGTGGAGTGGGGAGTAGAAAATGGCTCACTTGAGTATGTGTATGATGGTGGGTAGCAAGCCTTTTATTATTCAAGTTTGAGAAAGGTAGCCTTAAGTGATTTGTTATTGACTCACTGGTGATTGGAAAGTAAGTGGTGAATAAGCGCAAGAAAATGACTGACTAAATAATTCCAATGAGGACGGTAGGGAGGTATTTGTTGAGGCCAGGTGGGAAAACGTAGCCTTGGGCGATGTATGTGGATCAACTTGAATGTGGAGGAGTGAAATAGAAATACAAGACATCTTACTGGATAAGTTTGAGGCTAGTAGGCAACCCGTTCCTCTCTCTCCTATATTGCGTGCAATTAGCATCTGGTTATTCATGAATTTCAAGTCAAATAATGACATACCTGGTTCTGATTAGGGCTGTAGTCCAGAAACGTAGCCTTGGGCGACGTTTTCAATTGACTTTACTTGTGGTTAAGCCAAACCAAGTGGTGAATGTGTAGGCTGGCATGAATGTGGTTAATGTGCTTGTTCAGCATTTCTACAAAGCCAGTATTTCAATGTGCTCACTACAATGTATCTATGTCACTCTGATGGCTGTTGCACGGATGTCACAGGGGTATCCTTGAGTGTGACACTTTTTCTGAGACGTCAGTGAAATGGCTATTGTGATGTGAATGCGGGTTTCAGCTGTAATGTCGAAATGATATCTGGATTTTCTAGCTTCTTCTTGAAGCTTGCACGGAGGGGAGGTAAGGTGGTGCATGGGGGCTCTCATCATATAAAACCTAACTTGTAACCTATTGCAAAGTCCGCAGTAGTTTGCAAGTCAAATGAAATGGCAATGCCTGCATTCTACACGACGGATTGCTGCAAGGCCGGGTACCAAAACTTGGGCTTTGGCTAGCTTTTTGGTGAGGTAACCAATTATGCAGCATTGGGAAGACACTGCCCACTAAATAAAGTGATAGTCCCCCAGGACAAGATCAGGTTTTCCACACTCCACAGGTGAGCCAGGTGGGGGATGATGAACCATGCTCCACAGGTAAGGCAGCTGGCTCAGGAAGACCTGTTCACCTTGGAATACAAGCAACAAGTAAAAGAGTGTTGATCATGCAAACCGCTCATGTGAGGATGAGACACTCCAAGGGGTTGGGTGAAGCACATACCTGATGTCCGTATAAATGTCATGCAGATTGAGGACACATCATGTGGATATGTTGTCCAGTGGTTGCGCTTGTGAGACCTCTGTTGACAGCCAGTTGTGGTCAGCAATAACATGTGGTACTGAACAGGCTTAGTGGTGGGTGTGAATGGCTTTTGGTGAGTCACATGGGATTTGTTAGTCAGTGCAATAGACTATGTATGCGTGAAAGATGACAGTAGTACACGCTGGGGCTTTGGTATCTTGTTTGATCTAGTCAGATTTGTGTGTTGTGTGCTTGTATTTCTGCCTTTTCCTCTTGGACTTCTGGATCCTGTATGATCTCATTCGAATATGAGGTTGATTAGGGGATACTATGATTGGGACTGCCTAACCATTGACTGTACCTTTTGCAAAAGTGTATGTGATGGATTTGATCCGGATTATCTGATTTGTCTCTGGGTAGGTGTATCTGAAATTGGGGATACAAGTTGAGATATGATCTAGTATTCACGTGGAATATGGCAGCCTAGCTGCTTTGGCCACAGAAGCGGGAAGGTGAGAATCACAACTTGCTGGTGAAGCTTTTCATTCTTACTGTTCCATCATGAAATGGAAATAAATGTTGATTGTCAGACTGTCAGATTAGCATTAGACCTTATGACTCATCGGGCTGCATGTGACATCTTGGTGCGTCTCCTTAAGGTTGTAGGGCTCTGGTTGGATTGTATTCCAGCGCCCCACTGTTTATTTCCTTTTTGGTATGTGATTGGATTGCCAGCTTGTGCTTCAAGTGAATCTGGATGGACCTAGTAATATCATATATGTATACTCAGATAATGCTTTTGTTGTTCAGCATGCAGAATATCTGTTTGATTTGGCATCTGATTGTAATGCTCCTTGAGAGCGGGACCAAAGCAAGTGATCAAATTATTGCTACAAAAACTGAACAAACAAGTTTGCAAATATTTTGATGATGATTGCAATTGAAGTTCTGCCATTATTTAGAGTTTGATGTAAAAACCAAACTTTGAAGAATCCTCTTTGGTTGGCTTGAATTAGCAGTGGTGGCTGAAGGGGTGATGGACTGTGCTCAAATGAGGATTCAAGTAATCATGTTTGGTATGAGGAGTTATAGATACAACTATCATTCACTTTTGTTGATGTTGCTACGGCCTTGCTCTGGTTGCTCTGGTTGCTCTGGTGAGGTGTAAGCATTGATGTGATTGAAGATGTGGCTGAGGGGCCTCATGTGTTCAACAAATCGTGCGTACTCTACTAGTTCAGTTAGTAAGGACCTCTGTCACTTGAATGATGCCTTTAATGTGACTTACTTCTGGCAAACTTGACTTTGTTTACAATGTTGGGTTGAGAGGGTGTGGTGGGCGCAGTCATAAGGGTGAAGATGTGGTGGAGGGGCTGACTGTGCTGCGTGAAAGCTTCATCGGCTGCAGTGTGTATTAGTCACCAGATAAACAAGGGTGTTGTTTCATATTACTCACTTCTAGCGTTGTTTGACGTGTCTACAACAGTGGTAGGTGAAAGAATGGCTTGCTCTGTCTACATGGTTTTTGTCAGGTTTAGAATGTGCATAGCGTTCAAAATGAGTTGGGTTAAGGGTTCATGACCTACGGGTGACTGATGTTGCGTATTTTCCGGTGGGATTACAGGAGTGATGGTTGATGCCTGTTTTAGTGTTGGATTTGTTGACATGAGGATTGGCTGATTGAAGTTGCAGTGCTGATAACAGTGTCACAATGAGAATGACTTTCTTGAAGAGAAGTGATTTTGGGTTGTGATTATTACTGACTTGTGGATGATTAAACGTTTGGTGGAGGTGCAGGTGGCGGTGATCAGTGCGTTATCAGGTGATGTGTCATTTTTGAGACTGTCTAGTGTCATCGAGTTAGGTTTTAATTAGGTCTATTTACAGTAGGGCTTATTCACATGTTTGGCAGTAATTGCCTTGGCCAACCAAGCACATGTAAAGCCATGGCTGCAGGAAGAAAGTTGGCTCCACGGCTTGCCAAAGATCACTTGACATTGAAGGAGGGCTGTGTATCAATCAACACGACAAGTTGTGGCTGAAGGGTGTGGGCACCTTGGTATGAGTAGTGCAGTGTGATTGTTGAGGCATACATATACAAATATGCTTCTGCTGAGTACCTTGGGGTTTGTGCTGCATGCAAGAGGGCTGAGGGAGGTTCACAACAAGGGATTAATTTGGGATGGCTGTCTTTGATTGCTGTTCAACTGTCCTTTTGCTTTGAAATTAATTGCAAAAAACTTTGAGCACATTGAATTTGCTGGTATTCTTTGGAAGAATTTTGGTCTTTTGAAGACAGTTGCGGAAATGCCTCACAACGGTCCAGAGCCTGGTAAAATTACACAATCCATACATTAATAGACTTGGGCGCATGTTCCCTTTGCACCTATTGAGCATCTAGCTGTATGTATCAGAGCAAAAGCTGATGTGGTCAAGGTTTTGCTGCACAGTTTGGGGCAGTGATGGATTCAACGCCTGGTAGCGGAAAAGTGACATGTGAGAAACTTGCCTGTTGACATGGGTATGATTCATGGCTGTGCTGATGAGGCCTTGGCAGGGTTTGAGTAGTATTTGCTTAGTATCATGTTTGTGGTGTTTGCCGGGTGTTCAGCATGTCACACATGTGACATCCACAGGCAGGTTAGATGCAAGCGCACCCTTCAAATGGGGAGCTTACTTACTAGGCGTGTGCAGGTTGTACAGAGGTGGATGGAGGTAGAAAAGTGGATGGTTTCTGCTGGTGTGGAATGGCTTTCATGATCATAGAAATCAATGCAAGTTGAAATCAGTGGAGGGGTAGATCAGCAGTGAGGAAATGAAGACGGATTTCACTGAAAACGTAGCCTGTGGCTACCTTTACGTGTGTGGTCAAAGTTTCTGTGTTGAGCTAGGATGGAAGATGATAGAGGGGCGGCAATGGCACAATGCAAGCATTCCATTCACTGCGTTTGGAGTGTGAGAAAATCCAATGAAAACGTAGCCACAGGCTACGTTTTCCGCTGTCCTTTGAGAATCAGGTGTTTGCATGCTCACTTTGAGTTTTACTCGCTGGGTTTCACCTTTATTAAGGAGGAAACTGACCTTGGCTCAGTATTGGCCAACTGTAAGCTTCTCTTGCACTGCGTATGGGCACTTGACTTAGGAAAAGGTAGCCAAAGGCTACATTTAAGTCTTTCACAACCTTGGTATTGAGAGCAACTAAGCTGGCTTAGGGTGCAGCTGCATTACAAAAAATAACTACTACAAGACAAATGTACTATAGGTGTCCTCATTCTTCCATCTCGCTGCCATCCAGATCATCTTCGCCATTGGGATCACCAGGATGTTCCGCAGACCTTGCCTCTTTCTCCTTGCCTTTAGCCTCTTTGTACGCTTGCTGAATTTCCTTTGACATCTTCACCACAGCACTCTCCTTGCCAAGAACAGACTTTCTTTGTCGGTTTGCCTTTGAAGAGGTGTTGCCTTCTCCCTCGCGTTCGTCTGCAGCTCGTAGAAATGCTTTTCTGAATAGATCGGAATAAGGTGCTGAAGACTCCCAGTTTGAAGTGGTTGAAAGATTGACGTGAGGGGTTACAAGTCCATCGTGACCACGTGTCAGGCCAGGTGTATGAATCTCAACCATGAAATCAAGCAGAAACAGATGGGCTAGTTCGGGTAGAATGTATGATTTGTTGAAATGCTCTGTCGCTTTAGGCCAACTTATTTCGTTACTGAAATGGCCGTCTGGTGCAATAAAACGCTTCAAGGTGATAAACATATGATCATCTAACCTGTTCCAAGCACGAGCTCCATAGAGATGGGGCTTTGAAGGCACTGAAGCTTTGCTTCTATTAACAAGCAGAGAGGCTAGGTCAATCAGAATACATGATTCGTGAAGACTTTGATCTCTAGGAACTGGCCAAACATGAAACAGGCCGGCCGTACCATACAGAAGAAATAGGGATAAAGATTGTAAAGCTTCTTTCTTGAAAATGGCGAGGCGATGTCGAGATTTGAGGGCGATTGCACTTGCAACTGCTTTGGACCCTTGTGAGATAAGCTTCAAAGAGGTGTAACGTGAAGCCGTGGTCTTTGTGATCAACTGATTGAGAACGGATTGGGTCTTGTTGGTTCTTTTGGTTTGAGCAATTTGGGACTTGTTGCCGCCAGCCCGTGTTGTTTCAGCTTCGGATTGATTATGTGCGTCAGACTCGTAGATAAGCATCATGCCAATGAGAACTAGATAATATTTGCGCTGGAGCCATCGTAAGCCCGCTGTTGGTTTCTTGTTGACATCGTCTTCTCCGACTATAATCTGTTGATATAACCATCCGACGGTCTTTGACAGGTCAAGGAAATCTTCTGTGATTCCTTCTGGACCTTCAACATCAATCTCGATCTGGTCGTGCACAGAGTCCATGGATAATAACGCTAGGCTCTCGGTGAACAAGGCGTGCAGGTTGAGGTAGGCAACCTTCAAGTACTTGTCTATTTCTGCCTCAGTCGTCCATTCGGTGCCTGGAGAGGTACGGCACATCATGCTGTGCAGGGCACGGTATACTCCACGTTTGTGGTCCCAAGGTAGGTTGGCGGATTGGTCGAGTAAGGTCCATTCAAGGCTTTCTTCAGTGATGAGTGGATCATCTGCGGAGAGCTGGAGTAGACGTGGGCCTACTCAGTATACATGTCAGCTTATAGTGAAGTTTTGTAGCCATGAGCGACGTTTCTGGCCTGTATAGATGACTTACAAGTTTGAATACGAGTTGGCATGGCTTGATCCACACTTAAGGCTTTCATGTAAATGATGTGAGGATAGAGATCAGGTGAGTCCGGCTCCCCTTCTTCACTTGCAAAATCATACTTCCATCCTTGAATGATATTGCGCACTGGAGTTCCAAGTACTGATCCCCAGTTGAACTGATTGGCTGTGAGTGACTTGTTGAATGAGTGGATTGCATTGATCTCCGTTTGTGAAGGTAGCTTAAGGAGCTCTGGATGTGATGCATTGTAACAATAGGTCAGCACAGGTTCAAGGTGAGTAGATTGGAAGTGTGAATGGAGTGGAGGTATAGGGTGGGTTGGTTGAAAACGTAGCCAAAGGCTACCTTTTGTGAAAAGGTAGCAAGACGTAGCCTATGGCTACGTTTTGATGGAGAGAAAAGATCATGCGCATCAAGGTACTCACTGGTCAAGTCTGTCTTGGCCACAATGAATGTGTCGTCGTCGTTTTGTGGACTGCTTTGATCGTGGCTGGAACCCAGGGAAACAGGCTCGATGGACTTGGTGGTCTTGCGGGGTTTCGACGTTGGAGGTATGTATTCGTCCTCGTCCTCTCCAGACGTATTTTCCTCCGGTTCAGAAGTTAAGGCTGGTTCAGTACGGCGTTTCTTGGTGGATTCTGCCAGCAATAAAGGTCAGTCAGACTAAATGATTGGGGAGAGTGTTCAACAGCTTTACCTGGTTTGTTTGCGGCTGCTACCTTGCGCTTAGGAGCTTTCGTAACAGGGTGAGGTTGAGAGGGAGCTGAGTCTTCATCCATAAGTGGAAAAACCGTGGGCACAACCCTTACTGATTCTTGCTTATTTTCAATAACATATATAAGATTCTGCTCCTTCTCTTCAAGTGCAATTCGAAGCTTCTCCAAAGCAGTGAGAAAAAAGTCCAGCATGTCACCAACGGCACGCTTTTTGAGAATGGAATCTACTCCTTTCCTGGCTGTCTCGTAGATGGATCGCACTGTCAAATAGTTTCATAACTGTCAGCTGTGTGGTTCAAAACACCATGTGAATGTATCTGACCTTGCTTGTATTGTTCATGAGCTTCTTTGACTGCTACCATGTGCGACTCTTCTGGATCTTTGGTGGCCTGTGCATGTTCCGGAGATGTCAGTATTTCCTCAGGTAGTTGTGAGACAGTGGACTGACTGTTGCATTTTTGCTGTTTTGTGCTGCTTGATCTTCTTCCTGGTTACACGGAAGGTAAAGTGATGTTTGTCAGTCAAAAAACGTAGCCCTTGGCTACGTTTGAGATCAATAGTAGCTAATGGTGAAATCACCCTACCCTTGATGATCCACGACTCGTACCCCGAGGCTTGCTTGAACCCTGTCAATTTGTAGTAGATTGAGTGGAGTGATTGCGTTCTGTCCATCTGGAAATTGGACACATTACCTTTTTTGTTTGGCTCAATGAGGTGTCCTACAAGATTCATGTTCATCAGCATTTCGGAGTATGATAAATCTGTGGGCTTAGGCTCACCTTTTTAGACTGAGATTCTTTCTTCTTCAGACGTGGGTCTTCAAAGAATGTGTTGCCATCCTGGAAGACAAGATAGTAGCTGCTCTCAGTCTATCATCTTAACGTTTTGGGTTTGTGGGAATTCATACCTGGCTGTCTCCTGTGGCTGAACGTGCGCTGTTCTTGTTTGTGTTCTTCTTGGAGCGCTGAGAGAGGTTGATTGAACTTGTGAGTGTGGAAAACGTAGCCTGAGGCGACGTTTCTGACTCACAGCAATGGCTTCTTTCTTATGAGTTGGATTTTCGGGGGTGATCTCGTGCTGATGTTGGGTTTAACTGATTAGCCTGGTTATGTGGGATGATCTAACATGTGAGACATTCTTACTTTGTTTCCCGCATTCTTCTTGTTTGTTTTCTACATATACTGATGGTCAGTCGTGAATTTGTAGCCAAAGGCAATGTTTCTCATGGCTGACCTTGACTTCTCTTCTCTTGTTGATTGTAGTGTGTTCGTTTGCCTGTACACACTATTGATTTGTAAGTATGTGAATTGAGGTATGGGAAATGAGACATGGAACTGCTACTCACATGATGCGTCTCGGATGGTCTTCCTGGTTCCTGTTGAGGGAATCAAAGTTTAGGAGGAAAATCGTAGCCTGAGGCTAGGTTTCTGTTTGGTGCTCACGTTGCTGATGTTTTGTTGGCCTGCATCCAATCCCTGAGTGTGCAGCTGTTTGAAGTGGTTGTGAGGATTCAGTGTTTGATTGGCAAAGTGGGATGAGGGAGGGGATGCGTACAGCTTTGGGGAGTTGTTCCGTTGAATGGTGACTGTCTTTGTTGGCCTGGATTGTCAAGGTAAGTTGTTAGATAGTAGCTAAGGGTTGGATTGCGTAGTTCATAGGTTTTACTCACGTTATTGTGATCTTCAACTTGCTCGGAAGTCTTGTGGGATTCGGCCTGAGGTGTTGAATTAGTCAGTGGGGTCTTATTACTGGGTGGGATCGAAGGACGTGGATTCGTAGTTTTCATTGCTGTCTTGGTGGTCACAGCCTCAGTCCTTGATGGCTTTGCACGGTGGAAATGGATCATGTAAAGTATCAGTGACGGTGAGAGTGATCAGGGTGATGTGTTGACTCACTTGTAAACCTTGTGGAGGTGAGTTGGATACGACTTGGGTGGGGTGCATATTGTGTACTGGGTGCTGTTGAATGAGTGGGCAGAGATGAGTACAGGTAGGTAGTGAGGAGAAGTTTGTGCGAAGGTAGAGGGTGTACTGACAACAGGTATCGTGATTTGGGATGAGTGGTGTGGGGGTTTTTGGTTGATAAGAATGAGATTGGGTTCTCGGGCCGGATAGTGTTAATTCAAAATCAGAATTGAGTTGGTGATGCGATGGTGGGTGGACCAGAATAAATGACAGTGATTCTCATCATGCTAGGTTTGGGTTAGGTTTACATCTTTACATGTACGCAGCCGGTACCGGCGTCGTGCCTGTTGACATGGGTTGTTGGTCAACTTTAGCATGAAGTTGGTACCGAGATAGTCTGCCTGTGTTGATTAATTGGTTCCTGCTACATATTCTTTTGATGGTCAACGAATGTACTGAAATGGTTGTTGTCATTCACATGATGAGGGTTTGGTGCATCATGCAGTGGTAGTATTGTAAGTTGAAGGTGATGTATTGGTGCTTAGCAAGATGCTGAGCACCAGATCAAGAGCGGAGTAGGTTTCTGTGTATGGTCTTGCTGTCATTGGGATTTGTGGCATGCAAATGGGATATTGTTAGCCTCAGGCGATGTATTTGGGTATCTCAAAAGGGGAATTGTGGGTAAAGTACAAAGATCTGTGTGTAGTGTTGCAAATAAGATTTTAACATTTGGGATGTAGTGTGGAACGTGATAGAGCTTGTTATGAAAAGTTTGAGAGCTTAGATAATGTTAGCCTCAGGCAACGTTTTCGGTGATGTAGCAGTAGCACTTACAAGTGCCGTGAGGCAGTGGAAATGCAGTGTAAGTCTTGTCTGCTCTGTGGGGCATGTTGCTGAATGTGGGCATGGCAGCCGTGTTCAGGTGATAAAACGTAGCCTCAGGCTACCTTTGGGAAAATTGGGTTCCTGAGGCTATGTGTTGACTTGGAGGGGTTGAAATCCCTGTGTTTTTGGGTGCATGTTGGGGAATGGGGAGATGTCAGTTATGTTCAAGTGTGAATACGTAGCCTTAGGCTACTTTTTGACGGTGGAGGGCTAGGGCTACTTAGAGGCCTAGAGGTATTGTAATCCCTGGGTGTTCTAGGGGTCATCTTGGTGGATGTAGACGTACAAAGTGGTGTTGATGGCGTGTAAATCTTGTCTGCTCTGTGTGGCATCTTGGTGAATGTGGACTTGGAAGCCATGTTCAAGTGTGAATAAGTAGCCTGCGGCTATGTTTGGAGTAGTTGATGACTAGGAAGTGGCACCAGTCCAGACCTGCTGGTGCTGGTAGTTGGAAGTGCAGACACGGAGGATTATGGTATCTCATGATGATGCATGAGATTTTGGTGTTGTTGAGTTGTATGGGTTGGGTATTGAATGCTGGGGGCTTGTGATAACAGTGCTTGTGGGTGTGTTATAGTGAAGGAAGTGTGGCAATTGTTATTAGAACAAAGCTGTAGTATTGTGGGATATATGCACCGGATTGAATTGTATGGCTGTGGGAGCTCACCGGTTTAGTGAAGGGTCCTGCGTCACCCTGGAACACCCTGGTGGTTTCTGTGGATAATTGATGTTGGTATTCCAATTATGTTGTCTGTTGAGTTTAGTTTGGGTAAAGGTTGGGGTAGTTTTTTGTAGACCTTGGAAATCCTGACCATTGCTGAATGGCAAGGCCTTTGGTGCTCAGCGGTATTCCTGGGAAAACATGAGTAGGGAGGGTGAATTGCCATTGTGAACCAATGGCAATCTATATTGCAGTGCATGACTTGAAAAACACCTTTGGGGGTTGTGGCAGCGTTGATGATCTTGGGCTTCTTGAGCCCTTGGGTTGACCCATTGCCAGTTTTGTAGCAAGGCCGTAGGGACATAATCAATTGTAAATCAACTTTGATTGGCCAAGTTGAGCAAGTTACAGGGTTATTGTGTACTTGATCATTGTTTTGGAATGTACTGAGCTTTTTTTGCAGTGTGACCTGACCATAACCATGGGGTTTGACTATGCTTACCTAGCCCTAACCCTAACAACCACAAGTGTTCTGTCTCTGGGGGACTTGGGCTGAGTCTGAGTGGTTGCTTGCATTATGATCCCTAACCCCTAACGGTTGGTATGCTGTCCCCTGACCTGTAACGGTTGGTGTGGGCTGAGTCTATGCAGTTGTTTTCGTTATCCCCCGCAAGCCTAACCCCTAACCCCTAACCCCTAGGGTTGGGTGTGCTGTCCCCTGACCCCTAATGGTTGGTATGCTGACCCCTGACCCCTAACAGTTGGTATGCTGACCCCTGACCCCTAACGGTGGGTATGCTGACCCCTGACCTGTAACGGTT